>PVIC010002350.1:10793-78673 GCA_004025085.1 Thryonomys swinderianus
CTCACGGCACGGCGGGCCCCTTGTTTTGTTGTTGTTGTTGTTTGTTTGTTTGTTTTAAAGCTCCAACTCTAAGAGTTAAGACTTGAGTTCTGCACATGACCTGTTACTGCTTCACTATGTGTTTTTGGCCAAGTCCATCCCAGACTGAGGGCTTACAAATCCTCACCTAAAAGTGATGAGCTAGATGATCTTCAATATCCTTTACTAAGCCTAATACTATGTTCCATAGTACAGGCTGGGTTAGAACAAAGCAAATGTCAATTCTTTTTGACCATCCTATCCTCAAGGTCAGATCAGCAGAGCCTGGGGAAAATGAACAGGGTTTCTTTGAAGACATATTTGTAACACTCTTACCCCCAGTGTGTATGCACCTCACACCAAACTGTCCTCTAACAAAACCCCAAAGCACTCTTACTCAATGCATCCTTTGAAAATGTTCCAGCCTAAACAACAGGAGCTTCTGTAATAGAAATCTACACTTGAACTCACAAGGACTTAAACACAAACACCCTATTAAAATAGCAATGATAATAATAGCAGTAATCACTGCTTGCAAAGTCTGGGCACTGTTTTAAACATTTTATATGTATCATCTCATGTAGTTCTTGCAACAACCCCGTAAGGCAAGTTTTCATTATTGCTCCGTTTACTGGTAAGGAAATTATGGCATAGAGAGGTTAAGCAAAAATATGCTAGCAGACCCATGGTACGAGTTCAGGAAGTTGGGCCTCACAGCCTGTGTCTTCTCTCCTCATTGTACTTCATTCCTTCCAAAGTATCAGACCCGTGGTCCCCTAGGTGCTTCTGGTAGGTTGTGGATTAATTTTTATAAGTCAGTGCCTTTGTATCTATAATTTTTTTTTTAAACAGGGTCTTGCTTTGTAGTTCAGGCTGGCCCTGAGCTCACTGTGTAGCTCAGGCAAGCCTCGAACTCAAGATTCCTCTTGCCTCTGCCTCCTGAGTGCTGGGATTACAGGCTTGAGCCTGGCACTGTGGTATGTGGTACTGATTGACAGTGGGTGTGAGACACCATACCCCGTATTGTTGCATGTGGTTACCGGGGATCGAACCAAGGACCTTGAGCTTGCTAGGCAGGCACTGGAACCACTGAGCTAAATCTCCATCCCTCTATAATTTGTTTTTAGTGCTTCCAGCTAAGAAAATAAAACTGGAGTTCAAACAGCCAAATGAAGAGCGTCTTGAAACTGACTGCCAAACCCAACAGTCTAATTTCAATTATTTACAAGAAATGCAAGAAGGTACTTCTGCTCTAAATCTAGAGCAGATAGGGCCAGATGGTAAATGCCTTACTCTTCATAGGTCCTAAGGTTGCTATCACCCAATTTGATTCTACAAGCAGGAGATGAAATATTACGGGCATGGCTGTACTCTAATAGAACTTCAGTGATAGTCACTAAAAGTCAAATGTTCTAACATGTTATGTGTCATGAAATATTCTGTTAATTTTTAAAAACTATTCTGAGATTGTTAAAACTCTTTTACATTGGGAGAAATTAAGAACAAGAGACAGAGTTTTGCCCCAAGCTGTTATTTGCTCTCCCTGCTCTGGACAGATCACTTATACTTCAACTAATATTTGGGTACAAACAAGGCTTCTCTGAAGAGGGCTGGGATAGCACTCTATCCAACTTTTTAATTCCCTTGCAATATGAATCTATGTGTTTTAGACACACTTGTCATATTTTTCTAGAGATTTAAAATTTTATGTCCACAAATATTTAACCAAGAAGGTTAAATTTCACTTCTATCTTGTCTGCCAGTAAGCAGAAGTCAGGGGTGTTGTCTATCCTTGCTTCAAAATTCCAAAGAAAGGACTGGAGATTTAGCTCAGTGGTTCTGGTGCCTGCCTAGCAAGCACAAGGTCCCTGGTTTGATCTGGATCCCACATACAACAATACTGGAGGTGGTAATTACCCAACAGCAATCAGTACCACATACCACAGGGCTGGGCATGGTAGCTCAAGCCTGTAATCCCAGCACTCACGAGGCAGAGGCAGGAAGATGGCTGAGTTCCAGGCTTGCCTGGGCTACATTCTGAGTTCAGGGCCAGCCTAAACTGCAAAGCGAGACCCTGTCTCAAAAAAAAAAAAAATCAATCCACTAAAAGACAAAGTAAAATATATTTCCAAATATCTACAAATGCATACATGAAATATAGGTGTCTTTTAAAGAATAACCTAACAGAAAGTACTTTAAATTTCACAGCCACAACTAATGCAGGCAGCTAATCCTATTTACATTCATATTAGTCTTGGTATCTTTTTCCCTAAGATTTACCTATTTGTATGCTTGCATGAGTAAGCCTCCCTTTGCATGATATCAGTACTTTTGTAATTTAAATCTATAAAAGGCAATTTCTTTTAAATATACTTCCTAACAGTGGGTGAAAGAGGCCCCAAAGTTATTTGAGAGCTGTACACCTCAGTAAACATGTGCACTGAACTCCCAGCAATGTGCAGAATGTGGGAATTAATCTCATACTGTAGAAGTGGAACGGAAAATAAAATCGCAGCTAAGAGCCTCTGAAAAGAGCCCATTTGTGGTATTATCGAAGTAAATGGTGTGTTTTAGAATGACTGTTTAAGCAAGTCAAACTTTCCCCTCTTCTGTGAGGGTGTTGAGGACTGAGACTTTTCCTCATGGTGATTTTTTTCTTGCGTCCAAAATAACTTCAGCCACATGCTAAGCAAATCGCACATTTTAAGGCCGGTGTTGGCTGATTCAAAGAATGCGGTTAGCCATCGGTGGCCAGGGTAAAACTGAAGTTGTCAATAGTGACTCCCAGTAGGAGGCAGCACAAGTGGTTATGTGTTTAGGGCATACAGGTGAAGGTTCCAGATGCATAACAGATTTAATGCTGTTGAAGTTACATTCTCCCTTCATACAATTCCTAGGCAATGTTCACCTTCACCATCCCTAGTTGACAGAAATAAGATGCAAATAGGTTAATGTATAATCTTGCCCTAAAGAAGTAGTCTCTTCTCAATATGTAGGACACACACATCAATTCTAAGCAGGGCTGGGATTTTCCAAGCAAAAGTCAATGGAGTATGAAATCAGAGGGGAGGGACTTCCTGATGCGTGCCCTCACTTCTGGCTGCACTGAGCATCTTTCCCCCAAGGGAGCCAGCCCAACGGTCCTCTTCCTGTCATTCAGGCCAGGACACATTTCCAGGAGCTCACCAGTTCCCCAGCTCGAAGCAACCCAACATGGTTGGCCATCACCATGCAACAAGGGAACTGGCCTGAGACCCCCACAGAACCAGCCTCCAGCTTCATTCAGATGTGTATCAGGAAGGGAGCCTAATCTCTAAACTTTGCCTCATTTTTTTGCCTCTGGTTGTAATGTCTATACAAACACTCAGTTTCTGGATGAAAGTCAGGCATTGTACTCACCACCCTAATATTGAGATGAATCTTCTGCCACACATTCATGCTCACTGACTGCTGCGCTTGTGCGTGCACACACACACACACACACACACAACTCCCACATATTCTTAAACCCCCAAACCCACCATCCTAAAAGATGCCATTATAAATGTTTCATATGGAACTTTCACAACTCATCAGACTCACCAGAGTTTTCAAATTAACTCCCTTTCTGCCCAAGGGGATCATTCTGTAAAAGATTTCTCCAGCCTCCAACCTCCTGAAAAAAAAAAAAAAAAACTTCTGAATTTGAAACAGCATGCAAATAATGCATTTTGACTCCCTAATCAACAAATGGGATCAACTTGAATTGATTAAGAACCTTTGAAATTAGCTGTCTCTAATTCTCTCCATGGGTTGCTGCTGGTACTCTGAAGATAGGAGATGTGTGTGTGTGTGTGTGTGTGTGTGTGTGCGCGCATGCGCGCAAGTGTGTGTGCGTGTACGCATGTGTGTGTGCTTAGTGGGAGAATAGGAGTAAGAAGGTTTGGTCATTTTTTTTCAGAGCTCTTATCATGGTCTTAAAAAAGGTAGTTTTTACATTTTATTTTATTTTAATAGTGTCACAACTGTAAGAAAGCCAGCATTTACCTGAAGCAATTATGTGGCGTTTCCTGGAGTACGTTTCCAATAGTTACTTGGCTGCATGAAACCAACACAACTTTAGTGAAAAGAAAAAAAAAAGACTCCATAAAATCTAAAATGAATGTATAAATAATATGCAACTGTCTAGACAGTATAGGTCACTTGCAAAGAGTGCAGGTCGGGAAAAAATTGTCCATCAGTCAGACAACCATAACTGATTCTGATGCTAAATAATGGTAGAGATATTCAGCATTCTCTCTATGCGAAAGGCTTCGCTGAGCATTTGCTCTTCCCAAGCCAGTGGTCTTCTAGTTATCTGGCGCTTTATGCAGCCTTTTGGAAAATGCACTTGCTATTTAAACATTAAAATTAATGCCCAAAGAATAGCAGCTAAGCAAGGAAGTGCCACTGACCTATGTGATGGGTCTTTGGTAAAGCAAAAATAACCCTTCTCCGGCAACAATATGAGCTTTGCAGAGCCACAGAAACCTAAGCAGAAGTTGTTATGAGAACATTAGGAGAGCCAAAGACACACACATACACACATGCATGCACACATGCATGCACGTTTCAAGAAATACTTCTGTTTTCTAGTAATAATCTGTAATGACAAATGTAGGTATATATCTTATACTTTTTCTTTATCATAATAGTCTCTGTACATAACCAAAAAAAAAAGATGCTGTTAAACTAAAGGAATGAAATAATCACAGAGGACAGCATCCTCTTCAGTCACTGCCTTCCATGTAGTACAAATAAGGCTTATTCGCTGGTGCCCAGGGCTGAGGACAGTCACCAGCTCATGATCCCCTTCAGTGCCAGGGCATTCTTCTGAGAGAACATGGATGGGGAGAAGCCCCTGCTCACATGGCCTGGAGCAAGGTGGGTGCATGGGCTCCTTCTCCCCGCTCTAACCTAAGTAATTTCTCTCCTAACAATAATAGTAACAGCTGCTGCTTCTTGAGCATTTACCAAGACAGTGAGCTAAATAAAGCCAGAGTACAGAGACCCATAGACACTGAACCCTCCAGAAAACCTACAGCATTGGAATGATTTATGATTTTCATTTTACATTCGAGAAAGTTGGGGTCCAGAAAGGTTAAATAACTTGCTTGAGGCCAAACAGCTAGTAAGTGTCCGGGCACAAGTTTGAATGCAAGTTCTCTACAAGCTAAGCTCACAGTCTTCACCCTGTGATCCTCCGCCTCTGTCCAGATCGGCCCTCACCCACCCAGGGCCAGGCCTCCCGAGCTCAGCAGGCCCCTGGGGAGGGGGGCGGGCCAAAGCACTCTCTGGGCCTGAGAGAATGTTTTGTTGCATGCAATAAGCAAGATACGGACTTCAAGTGTGTTGGTATAAAGATGAATATAATCTAAACTTGATTTATCTGCCTTCTCCCAAAGCAGTAACACACTTTAAAAATTGTATTTATTTATGTTTTAGTGGCGGAGGAGGTGTATGAAGACAAAGGAAAGTGAAACCCGTGAAATTCCAAATGTAGCCCTGGTCCACTTGATCTTAGGGATTCAGATATAGTTGACCTTCTCATTTTACCTGTAGGCAAACTGAGGCACAAGGAAGATACCAGGCACACGCTGGCTGTCTGGCAAATGAGCAACACAGTCAGCACCCTTAAACCTTGCACTCTTCTTTGAGTCTTCTTCCATTTCTATAGCCAGCCCAGTGGCTCAGGAACCAGAGCTTCAGGCTTTCTCACTCCTTGAGACTTTCCTCTGGGGGCAAGTGGAGATGTCAGGCTAAAATACCATTTGAAAGGTCTTTGTTATTATTATTATCATCATTATTATTATTACTGGGTTCTTTTGAGGGGTGCTGGGGATTGAACTTGGGGTCCTGGGTTTGCAAGGCAGGTGCCAGAACCACTGAACTAAATCCCTGGCTCACCTTTGTTATTTGTGACTCAGTATCTCACAAGTTCGTAAGTCTCACAAGTCTCCACGTTCTGTTTTTGCTCCTGTTTCCGTGATACTGGGGATTGAGTCTAGGGCATTTGCACTGATTCTGTTTTAAATACTGAGACACGGCTTCAATAAATTGCTAAATTGCCCAAACTGACCTTGCATTTATAATCCTCCTGCCTCCTGGGAGAATTTATAATCCCCCAATCCCAGAGCATTGGGATTAGAATCCTGTACCACCATGTCCAGCTATGCTCACGATTTAAAAGATAATAATCATAAAGTATATACAAAAAGAGCAGGAGTGAGAAATAAAGAGGACTCCAGGTGTTTCTTCCCTCTAGTTCCCAGCTTTTATATTAACCACAACTCTGTAAGTGAAAGACTCAGAAGATTAGAAAGTTCTTTTGGCAACGAAAGAAATTACTTGAGAAAGCTTTTATTAGGCTGTCTGTTTAGAACTGAAACATGAAGCAGTTTCTTTTAAATACCGTCAGTGGACATTCTGGAACAACCACCTCAGTAATCTGCCTTTCGGTTCTAAATCTCCTAGGTCTGTCCTTGCTCTGGCCTTTTCACCGAGAGCGGTGGCCACGCGTCCCGAGTGCGTGAGGCATCCCTTTGTCACCTCCGCCTTCCGCCCAGCCTCCACCAAGTCCGGCCCACGACCAGGGCACCCCATCCATCCATCCTTCCCTTCTGGGCTGCTGCTGTTATTTATTTTTAATGCCTTTGATTCATTTCCCTCTTGTCTTGACCAGGCAAACAGCACACATCTGCTGCCACCAGGAGGTGTCAATAGTTCATACTGCTCAATTTGTCTGCCCCAAACCCAGTGCAGGACTGATTTTGCAACGCCTGTATCTCAAGTTTCAATTTCAAAGCTTTACGCTGCGTTCTGGCCATGAAAGATTCATAGGTTGAATTAAAGATTTATTTTTAGGGTGCGTTATTATAAGGCAAATCACGTTCTTTTCATTTTAGACATATTGGCCATTACAATTTCATCTTTTTTTTTGTGTGCTAAAAGCTCAATTACATCAATATCACACAAGACCCTCCAAACACTAAGCTAAAAGCCTGGCTTCTCAGCAGCAGATGCCTGCTGCCCTTTAAGGATTAACTTTCTAAGAACGGGTGCCATCCCTCCTAGGCAGAGCGATGGCCCTAATCAAAAGCTGATCGGTTACACTTGGTTTAAAACCTCTGCTGCCTTTCTGTTGCTTGCAGAAGTTTAAACTCCTTATTTGGTTTCGTAAAGCCATCCGGAGGCCGGGCCCAGCCTGTCTCTCCTAATTCCTGAGGCAGGCCTTGCTCTTCACAGGAAAAGGGGCCAGGCCCTACCCAAACCATCAGTCTTCGCATAGGATGTATTCACTTGCGACCTTCATTCAATGCCTGGGTTAAATGACACCTAAATGTCCCACCTCCTAGAGCAGAGTGTGCCACAAGAATCTGGGTGCTTCAGTAAAACGGCATGTGGAGCCACACTATGAAGCATCTCTGTGTCCATCCTTTCCTATTGACCAGGCTTGATAATTATTCCTGTTTCTGATTCCAAAGTTCCGCACAGTGACGGCATAGTCAGGAAAGGCTAGTGGGTGAATGAAAGAATAAATGAATGAGTGAATGAATCCCCTGCTCAAGAAGTCACTTGCAGGGCCGGAGGGTTAGCTCAGTGGTTCTGGCACCTGCCTCGCAAGCGCAAGGACCTGAGTTCGATCCCTGGTAACCACATATAATGCTGGGCGTGGAGACACGTCCACCGACAATCAACACTGCATACCGCAATGCCGGGCGTGGTGGCTCACGCCTGTAATCCCAGCACTCGGGAGGCAGAGACAGGAGGTTTGCTGAGTTCACGGCGGTTTGCCTGGGCACCATAGTGAGCTCAGGGCCAGCCTGAACTACAAAGCATGACCCTGTCTCCCAAAAGCAAAAAAAAAAAAAGAAGTCACTTGCAACATGACCAAAAGCACACAACAGAACCAACACAATTATTATTATCAGCTACAGGATGTTCATTTTCAATTCTTATAATTAGTAACTAGAGAATATGCCAAGTATATACATATATATATATATATATATATATATATATATATATATATATATATGGACTTTAAACCCCCTAAGAAATCCTGTGACACAGGCTGTAACTGCAGCAAGTGCTCATGACGTCATAGACAGCCAGAGTCTGTGTTGAGACCAGTGTTTCTGAGGCGTGTGCTGTGGGCAAAGGGCAGGGATGTGGGTGGGTGGGGGAGAAGCGACAGTCACGCGAGCTCCTCTAACAGAGTTAAGGAGGTCACCTTAGAAAGAGAGGGCACTGATATTCAGTTCCTATGGCCAGGAAAGTGACAGGGACAAGGACCCTCGGCAACAGGGATGGGCATGCTGGAGTGGGAAATCTCTCAGAGTCAACATAGTATGTTCTCTGTCTGTCTGTCTGTCTGAATGTCTCTCTTTCTCTCTCTCTCTCTCCCCCAAACCAGTCAGCAGTGGCAGGGAAGCAAGAGGAGGGCTCCTTGGTGAGGGCAGAGATGTTTCCACACAAGATAGTTTCAACACAGTTTCCAAAGCCCCATTTGGAACTGGGAGACAAGAAAGGGCATGGAATGAACATCTTTACATCTTTTTTTGTTTGTTTATTTGTTCTTTTAGACAGGGTCTCGCTTTTTGTAGTGCAGGCTAGTCTTGAGTTCACTATGTAGCCCAGGAAAGCCTCAAACTCAGAGATACTCCTGTCTCTGCCTCCCGAGGGCTGGGATGACAGGTGTGAGCCATCAGCTCTGGCACTGTGGTGTGTGGTACTGATTGCTGGTGGGCGTGAGTCACCACACGCAGCATTGTTGTATGTGGTTACCAGGGATCGAACTCAGGACCTTGCGTTTGCAAGGCAGGCACTGGAACCACTGAGCTAAATCTCTGGCCCGGAATGAACATCTTGAGAGACTTGCCAGTCCTTGTGTTTCTAAGAGCAGACTTCATTACGGTGCTGACCGCTCTGTTCCTGCTCTTACCCTGAGAGGGAAGGAGTGGCTTTGTTACTGGCAGGCTTCAGCAAAGGCCTGCGCACAGTGTGACGGACTTCCTTGGCTCTCTCTCAGGCCTGTCCAGTGTGTCCCCACTTGCCCCTGAATCGGGCAGACAAGTTCCACTACCTGAGGCCTGGAGACTGCTTTCTGGAGACAACTGAAAAGTCATTGCCATCTATCCTAAGTGAGGAAGTTTTCAACCAGAAGACATTGATCCTTTTTGCAGTTAACTAAGAAGTGTCTGCTTTCCAAAGGGGTCATTCTAATTCTTTGTCTGGTAGAGAACATGAGAGACAAGACATGGAAGCCTAATTCCTTCGCCACAGATTCCAGTCACATTTTCTAATTGAGCTGGGTCAGCAATAAAGAGGATGCTTTGATCTTAATCTACTAGAGTCTCATAGCAATTGATTGATTGATTGATTGATGTAACGTGGGGATCTAATCAAAGACCTTGCGAGGCAAACACTCTACTACTGAGCCCTATCTCCAGCTCCCAGAGCATTCTCTTGATTGGTTCTGAAGGTAGAAGGGAAAGGGTTTTAACTGGCTACATAAAAGTCAATCATATTGTCAACATTTGTCTGGTTCTGAACTGAATGTTAGGTATGGAAACAGTATAGGAAACCATGGAAAGATCTCTTTCTTCTGCAGACATTTCTAATTGAAGGAGTCTGTTGCATTAGATCCCACTTGAGATCTCCATTTGCTGCCGTAGAAGAAAACTTCGAGGCCCACATAAGTTCTGAGGATGGGAATTAAACCAGCATGTGGATGTCAACGCCGCCAACACTATCTCCACCAGAATGAACCACATTACCCTGATGAACTATAAGCCAAACTGGATCCAACTGTTCATTATACTCAGCTCGAAATAAGCCAAGTTTTATTAAAGAGAAATAGACACACAAGAATCACTCTAGCGGAATCTAAGCTAGATCTTTACTTCTTTAAAAAAAAAATAAGATTATACTTACTGCACCCAACCCAAGTCAAACTCTGGCATATTTCCTGATCAAGCTATTTCATTTTGTGCAATTATCTAATGGAGGTGATATTTTATTAGCATTAGCAGAGGTGATATTTTCTGAGTACTAGCAGAAAAATATCCAGTAAGTTGAACTATATTTATTGCTTGCTCCCCATCATTGTGACTTCCCTAATTTAAATCACATTCCCTTTCGGTCACATTTCAACTTCTTTACTCTGTGCTAATATATATACTCAAACGATCAGCAAAGTAGCCAAAAGATTTTACTAAGTCGGTATAACACTGTGTTTTACCAAAGAAGAAACTGAAACTCATGGCTGAAGCACATATAGTAAAGGAGATTCTTCTCTTTCAGAAGCTTTAAAGAAGTTTTGAAGAATGATCTTAAAGTAAATTTCAAGGAGATGAAACCTGCCCCAGTGCCATCAACCTCGTTCGCCAGTGGGGTTTCCAGTTCTGACACGCACCTGCTCAAACCACACAGGAGAGAAGGATTTAAGCAGATGGGTTGGAGAACCCTACAGCAGGCCTCTGCTTATTGGCTGGTTCGCTCATTCAGTTACAGGTATTCAGCCAGCCACTTGGTGATAGGCCCATGGTGACCCAGAGGCTCGGCAGTGAATAAAACAGACATCTTTGGAGTTCCCAGATTAAAGTAAGAAACAGAAATATTGGCAGATGCAATATAATAAGGGTTCTGATATGACAAGAGACATTCAGAATTCTTCACACTTCTGATTAATGACAGAGTCTATTCATTATCCTTGGATGAAATACCCATTTTCAGAACATTCTAGTCCAAGGAAACGACCGTATTAACTACATTCTGAAAAAGAAGTGTTCTGAAATCTCCTAAGGCCTTTTGAATAGCATCAGGTCGCAGCGGTCAGGAAGGGGACCTAAGTTTAGAAATGACATAAAATAATCATTGGAACCAATGGGCTGTGTACCTACTTCGGGGGGGGGGCACTGTTAAAAGCACTTTAATTCATTTCACTCTAAAATGACCCTGGAAAGTGTGTGCTATTTTAATCTCCATTCATGGATGATGGATCCGCCACACAGAGGAGATGAGCAAGTTTTCTAAGCACACAGTGTGTAAGGGATAGATCGTGCATCTTGATTTATTCAATGTAACACAACCTACAGAGGCTCTCACAGCCTTACACATTTGCATGGTTTCTTCTCCAAGTCATGAGAATAATATATAAGATTTACTGAGATTAAATAAGCAACTTACAACAAGCCCTATAAAACCATGCTTTGTGGGTTTGGTGATTCTAAGTTAATGTTTTTGGTTTTCATAAAAATTAAGCATTTAGTCTTCTATGAGTAATCTCATGCAAGTCTTAAACAAACAGCTTATAGTTTTACAAAGCAGCAACCTTAAACTACTAGGTAAAAACATATGTATACAACTGTTTAAAAAGTACCTGAAAGAGTAATATTACCCTCAGTGAGGCAATTTGAAACAAAATAAGTAGAGCTCAGGTCCCTAAATTCATTTAAGCCATGTTCACATTAAACCACTGAAAAATTATAGGTTCCTTAGGAGAATCATATGAATAAGGCCCTCCCGTACTTTTCAGAGATGAAAGGAGAAAAGTTCATTGAATTCGTGAAATACAGACTTGAGCTTTCGTCTTGCCTAAGGGATTGCGTCTTAGTCATCATTCCTGAAATCCTCACAATTAGAGGCACTCCTTTGAATTAAAACATCAACAGCAGAAAACATCTACACGCTGTACAACACCTAGGGGTAGAAAGAGCTCCTTGTGATACATTTACAACTCGCACTCAATTGTTACAGTTTAATTTGTCAAATTAACAACTACACCTTAGAAAGTATTTAGCAGAGGTAAAAAGGAAGGGGCTTTGAAAGTAAATTTTGATTAGTGATGGATCTGCATGGATTTTTATGGCCTTTGGTAAGACACTTTCCTATTAATCTGTAAGAGCTCTTTTCACGTGTTAGCGGACACTGTTTCTCCCTCCGTCCAGGGCTATGGCTTATGTCTAGAGGTTCCCCCAGAGCGGCTCACAGGCGGGGCTTTGGGACGTGACTGGATCATGGGCGTGTGATGAAGGGTAAGTCCGCTGATGGCTGTAGTGTTGTTCCGGAAGTGGACGATGGATGTACCGAATGGGAAGACCCACTGTGAGTGCGGGGGGCACCTAAAAATGGGCTCGTATCCCGGGCAGAATAAAAAAGAAAGAAGGAAATCCCACCACTGCTTCCTGCCTGCCGTGCCATGTGCTATTTTGCTTCTGCCATACCCCTCCGCCATGCCATCCTGCTTTGGAGCCAGCTAGCTGTGGACTGAGTCCTCCACACACTGTGAGCCAAAATACACCTCTCCTCCTTCAAATTATGATATTGGCTACTTTGTCCCAGAAACAAGGAAGCGACTAAGACCTCTCTGTTAACAGAACAACCTTGCACTACCATAAATGAATTGCAGGTTACTCAGTGGTCCCGCCTCCCTCTTTCCTTGCCACTGGGGTACGGTGTAACCTACGCGTGGCTGCTCAGAGTAGCTGCTGTGGAAACAACACCCATTCAGTGATAGATCTGTGACTTAAGCTGGACTCCAATTCCTCCAACAGTTTTTCTGCTGGAGCTAACAGAGCAGTATCTCTTTCCTGGGGACTGTTAACCTAGAAGAACAGGAGGACTAGGCTGTGGGGAACCAAATGGCTTCTTTTTTGTTTTTGTCTTTTCAGTTTTTACTTGCTTTGCTAGTACATGTTTACAGTGCATAATGATTTCCACTTCCTTGTGGGCAGTTAAAACATGTACGTGATAAAATCTTCATTCTTTTTTTCATCTTCTTTTCTTCTCTTCTCTCCCTACTTCCCATACCTCTTGGTCCCTCCTTTTGCCAAAGATCTATTTCCCTATTTCCTATCTTTTATTTAGTTCTGTAATTTATTTATACTTTGTGTTTCCTAGATAAGAAACCATGTGATATTTAAGCCTATGTATCAGATTTACTTCACTGAATATTATGGACTCAAGTTATTTCCATTTTCCTACAAATGATTCAAGCTTATCCTTTTATGACCAAGTAGTGGTCAACTTGTATAACTATCACATTTTCCTTATCCATTCACGTTGATGGACATATAAGCCACTTCTAAGATTTAGTTATCATGAATTGTGCTGCTATAGATATGAGCATATGTGTATCACTGCATCATGATGGCTTTAAGCCTGATGGGAAGATACCTGGAAGGGAAATAGTTGGGTCAAACTGCTTCCTTTTGAAGAGACTTCAACTCTACAGATGGTCACCTCCATCTGTAGGGTTTCTAATTACAGAAGCCAGCAATTCATGTATGGAAAATGTTAACATTTTAGTGCCACACATGTGAAAAATATTGTATCCCAATTGTAGTCTTTTAATTTTGTTTAAAGAGGTTTCTAAGGTAGGCATGGTACCACTTGAGCTAAATCCCCTGCCCTAAAGAGGTTTCTATGTTTTACAAGTTTTTCATTCTTATGAAGTCAATTCTTCTCTTTTTTAGTATCTAGCTTTGAGAAAATACTTCAACAGTCCTTTTCCAAAAAAAAAATTTTTTTTTTTTGAGACAGGGTCTCGCTTTGTAGTTCAGGCTGGCCCTGAGCTCACTATGTAGCCCGGGCAAGCCTTGAACTCAGCAATCCTCCTGTCTCTGCCTCCTGAATGCCGGGATTACAGGCGTGAGCCACCACGTCCAGCACTCACATTTAATTTTTAATCCACTCATTTATAAGTAGACTGTTTTCCTTCTTAACAAGCTAATGTTCTTCCAATCAATGCATTGCTACATTTACTTTTTTCTAGCCTATATCCATGCACTGATATTTGTTCCAGTCTCTATTATTTATTTTCCATTGAATTTTCCCTCTTTTATGCCAGTTTTACACCAATTTTGATGGAAAACTTAAAAGTGGGTACAAGAAAATCCATCCTAGTGATTCTTCCTTGTCTACGTATTTTTGAACATGTGCTTTGTGAGTAAACGTTGTAATTATTGTTCTTACACTTCATAAAAATTTTGTGGGAGTTTACATGAGTCTTGATATTTGTGTAGGTTTAGAGAAAACTGTGATATTAAGCTCATTCATGCAATGATAAGGTATAATCTCAAATTATTAGATATTTTCAGAAAATTTAGTAACTTTGTTTTTGTTGATTCTGAATACATTCTATGTTTGTTGTTGAGCATTTTGTATTTTTGTTAGTTTGGTCAATAGGACTGATTTAATCATTATATTTTCTAACTAGTATTTACTATTATATAGGAAAGTTATTTATTGGTTTTACAGTTAGGATAGTAAACTCTCTTGATTCTAAAAATTTCTCAGTGTCTTTTGGCAGCCAATCATTCATAGCAGGGTATCTCTGCTGATTTCCAACATCCTTGTCTGTTCAGTCTGAAGCATGATTTTGACTGTTGCTTTGAAATTACGTATATGACAAAATTATCAGACTAGATTAAGGAAATATTTGATTCCAATGACACTATTTTTTTCTTTGAGACAAAAATTTATTTATGAAATATACAGCTACCTCTTGTTATAGTTTGACAAACTGAAAAATACATACATGTAACCTAGACTCTTAACAACACATAGACCATTTCATTCACCCCAGAAAGTTCCTTCTTATTTTTTCCCAGTCATTTGCCATCCACAACCCCATTCTGAGGTATCCACTGTTCTGATTTTTGCCGATGTACATTAGGGGTTTTTGGTATTTTTCTTTCTCAAGATATACTTCACATACCATATATTCAAACTTTTAAAGTGTACAATTCAGTGGTATTTACTATATTCATAAAGTTGTACAACCATCACCACTTTCTAATTCCTGAACATTTTCATCATCCCAAAAAGAAACCACACATCCATCAGCACTTACTCCCCATTCTTTCTTCCTCCAGCCCCTGGCAACCACTAATCCTCTTTCTGTCTCTATGGATTTGTCTATCTTGGACATTTCATATAAATGGAATCATATGCTATGTGGCAGTTTGTGCTTGGCTTTCAGCTAAAATACTGTGTATAAGGTTTACCCATGTTGTAGTGTGTAACAGTACTTCTTTTTTTTTTTTTTTTTTGAGACAGGGTCTCGCTTTGTAGTTCGGGCTGGCTCTGGGCTCACTATGGAGTCTAGGCAAGCTTCGAACTCAGCAATCCTCCTGCCTCTGCCTCCCAAGTGCTGGGATTACAGGCGTGAGCCACCACGCCCGGCACTGTGGTATGTGGTATTGATTGCTGGTGGGCGTGAGTCTCCATGCCCAGCATTCTATGTGGTTTTGGGGATCGAACTCAGGACCTTGTGCTTGCGAGGCAGGCGCCGGAACCACTGAGCTAACCCTCCAGCCCAGTACTTCATTTTTTTATGGAAAAATACTATTTCATGCTATGGATTCATCCATCAAATGATAAACAGTGAAGATGTTTCTTTCTTTCTTTCTTTTTTTTGAGACAGGTCCCACTTTGTAGTTCAGCCTGGCCCTGAGCTCACTATGTAGCCCAGGCAATCCTCCAACTCAGCAATTCTGCTCCTGCCTCCCCAGTGCTGGGATTACAAGTGTGAGCCATCACACCCGGCATTGTGGTACGTGGTACTGACTGCTGGTGGGCATGAGTTACCATGCTCGGTATTGTTGTATGTGGTTACCAGGAATCGAACTTAGGACCTTGCGTTTGCTAGGCAAGGGCCAGAACCACTGAGCTAAATCTCCGGCCCAAGATGTTTCCTTTTTTTGTCATTCTACTGTAAACAGTGGTGTAGAAGTTTTTTAAAAATTGATTTTATTTGGTACATTTTATATATGAACATAATCAAAATTGAGAATTTGTACCAGTATATGACACATTTTAATTCTCATTTTCCCCAGTTTTGTGTAACTGTATGTTTTCATTTCTCTTGGATCATAGTTAAATTTTAACAACATGATATAAATGGAATGTGTGTTCAATTTCTTTCTCCTTCTGTATTTTTGGTCCTTATTCACACCGGTGTGCATATCAATAGCTTGTTCCTTTTCATTGATGAGTAACATTCCATTATATGAATATATTGCAGTTTGTTTATCAAGTATTCCATGAAAAGACTTTTGGGCTGTTTTCCACTTATGACTATTATGAATAAAGCTGCTGTGAACACTTGTATATGTCTTTTAGGAATCTGTGATCTCATTTCCTTTAAGATATGGCTAGCAGTTTAAGCAGTTGGATCACAGAATATAAGGGCAATAAAAATATACTGATTATTTAAATTTGCAAAAAAACATTCTTATCATAAAAAATACATTGCCAAGAACAACAGAATAATATATTTGAAGCAAAGGGGATTATTTTAAGGGTTTTTTTTTTTTTGGAAGAGCATCACCTTTTATGGTAAATTGTGCCAATAAAAAATCTCATAGTATGCCCTTATCTACCTTCTTCACTGGATCTGGCACCTTGTAACTTCTAACTCTCCCCCAAAGTCAAAATGACCATGAAAGAGAAACATCTGGGACATTTTGGACAGTGCAACTCAAGACACAAGAAAGAGGACCTCAAGAACTGCTTCAGAAAGTGGTAAGAACAATGCATTGTGTTCAAGGTGAGAGCTAATATTTTAAGGAGGATTAATTACAGTGTGTTTTTTATTGTAATGCATTTTTAAAATTTTAACCTTAGTTTACTAGTGCATGTGTGCAGTACATAATATTTACATCCCTTGTGGGAGTTGCCACATGTATACAATACATTTTAATTCCTTTTTAATCACCTTTCTCTTTTCTTTTTCCTTGCTCTTGCTTCCTTCCTTTTCTTTTTTTGTACATGCTTGCAATACATAATGTCTACACTCCTTGTGTCAGCTTGGTACATGTACATAACACCCTTTTTTTTGAGATAGGGTCTCTCCCTTTGTAGTTCAGGCTGGCCCTGAGCTCACTATGTAGCCCAAGCAAGCCTCGAACTTAGCAATCCTCCTGCTTCTGCCTCCTGAGTGCTGGGATTACAAGCGTGAGCCACCACACCCAGCATTGTAGTATGTGGTACTGATTGCTGGTGGGTGCGAGTCACAATGCCCGGTATTGTTGTATGTGGTTACCAGGAATCGAACTTAGGACCTTGCATTTGCTAAGCAGGTGCTGGAACCACTGTATTGGCCCCCACAATACACATTTTTAGCAATTAAATAAGATTCTCTTAAACAGAATACAGAGGATCATCAAAGAAGATCGTACACTGACCAAGTGGGATTTATCTCAGGAATGCAAGATTGGCTCAATATATGTAAATCAATAAATATTATATACTATATTAACAGGATCAAGGACAAAAACTGTATGATCTTCTCAATAGATGCAGAGAAAGCATTCAACAAGATCTATGACTCATTCATGACAAAAATGCTACAAAAATAAGGATAGATAGTCATTTTCTCAACCTGATAAAGGCTATGAAAAAGCAAGAGCCACCATCACACTAAACAGTCAAAAACTGAGATACTTCACACTAAAATCAGGAATAAGATAAGGAAGCCCACCATCACCACTCCTATTTAAGGTAATTCTGGAAACATTCACAAAAACAATCAGACAAATACTGGGCGTGGTGACTCACACCTATAATCCTAGCTCTGGGGAGGCAGAGGCAGGAGAATTGCTGAGTTCGAGGATTGCCTGGGCTACATAGTGAGCTCAGGGCAAACCTGAACTACAAAGCAAGACCCTGTCTCAAAAAAAAAAAAAAAAAAAAGACTGGATAAAATGTAATACTTGTGGAGATACCTCAAAAAACTAGGTTTAGAGGTTCTGTTTGACTCTGCTATTCCCCTGCTAGGGATATACACAAAAGAATTAAAAGATTCATATCGCAAAGACATATGTGCACCCATGTTTATAGCAGCTCAGTTCATGATAGCTAAATCTTGGAAACAACCCAAATGCCCATCAGATCTAGACTGGATAAAGAAGATGTGGTTTTTTAAAACATAAAATGGTGTATTACTCTGTCATAAAGAACAATAAGTTTGAGTCATTCATACAAAAATGGACATACCTTGAGGACATACTCATAGGTAAAATAAATAGGTCACAGATGTGTAAATACCATATTTTTCTCTGATATAAGAAACTGAAAATGTAAATAAATCTTAGAATGTATGATAGACACAGTAAAATAGAAAGTATCCTAAGGGAAATGGAGGGTAGGGGTAAATAATGAGGGTAAAGAAAAAACTGTGATGGTAAAAAAAGGGGAAACAAACTCATGTATATAGTGGGTGAGGATTGTAGGGTGGGTAGGGGAATACGAAAAAATGAGAATTAAGTCGTGTCATATACTGGTACAAATTCTCGATGTTGAGTATGATCATGATGTGTATATAAAATGTACCTGTATCACAATAAAAAATCGGAATACTACTTGGCCATATAGAATGAGAAACTTGAGCTCTTTATAGCTAAATGGATGCACATTAAGGCCATACTATTCAGTGAAATAAATAGGATACACATGTGTAAATACCAAATTATTTCTCTGGTCTGAGAAAACCAAAGTGAGTGAGAATCATATTGTATAATAGGAGTTGTGAAAGAGGAAAAAATTTTTTAAAGGATAAAAGGAACTAGGGAGGGAAAATGGAAAGGTACGTAATGCAGAGGGGTGGTAGGGTAGATAAATATCTCTTGCTATTGTCTACACTGTATATTAAGGTAGAGTAATGAGCCAAATATATTCTGAGCAACTGTTGGTGTGGATGTACATTTATAAGGACTTGCTATTGTTTTTAATCTTAATATGTTAATAAAAAATTTAAATTCACTGTATTTTTAATCACACCTTGCTATGTTTTTGCTTTACAGGAACATTCAGCATTTTCCAAGTGATCGTGCCATTTTAAATCCCTACCAATGATAGAGTCAAATTCTTATACTGTATGCTCATTAACATTTAGTACTATCAGTCTCTTACATTTTTAGCCATACTAATGGATATGTGGTGACATTTCATTATGATTTTAATTACCATTTTTCTGATAACTAACAATGTTGAATGTTTTTTTCATGTGTTTATTGAACAATGTGTGCTTTTTCTATTGTGAATTGTCTGTTTGAAATTTTTGTACATAAAAATGTGTTGTCTTTTTAACAGTGAGTGATAGTGCTTTATAATTCTACACTTGATCTTAGCCAAAAGGCCGAGAAGCGATTTTTATAATTCTAGATTGAGTTTTTTGTCACGTTTTACGATGTTTTCTCTTATCTATGGGTTGAGTATTTGCATTTTTTTTTTTTTTTTTTTTTTTTGCTTTTTGAGATAGGGTCTCGCTTTGTAGTTCAGGCTGGCCCTGAGTTCACTATGGTGCCCAGGCAAGCCGCCGCAAACTCAGCAATCCTCCTGTCTCTGCCTCCCAAATGCTGGGATTACAGGCGTGAGCCACCACGTCCGGCATTGTGGTAAGCGGTGTTGATTGCTGGTGGGCGTGTCTCCACGCTCAGCATTATATGTGGTTACCGGGGATCGAACTCAGGACCTTGCACTTGCGAGGCAGGCGCCGGAACCACTGAGCTAACCCTCCGGCCGAGTATTTGTATTTTTGAGGGTATCATTGGGTGAACAGAACCTTTGTAAACAGCAGAAACCTGGATTTTAAGTTTTCAAAAATCTGGTCTACCAGACAATCTCTGCTCTTTATGGATTGTAACGTCTAATTACATTTAATATTAACATTGGACTACTTAGGTTTAAGTCTACCGTGTTTCTGTTTGGTTTTTGTTTATCCCATTTGTCTTTGATTCTTATTCCCAACCTTATTTTCTGCTTTTCTACATGGGTGGAAAATCTTTTAGTATTTCATTCTACCTCTTCCACTGCCTACATAGCTATGCCTTTCAGTTGCTTTATGTTTGTGTCTCTAGTATCTTAGAAATTACAATTTGCACCCTTAATTTACAATTTTTCATGAATTAGTGCTTTACTACTTAGTAATTCATCTGAAGCCCTTACAACAATATCAATGATTTACCTTCTTGCGTTCCTTTGTATGATGTTTCAAGCATTGTACTTACAGCTATTAGAAAGAGGTAATACATTTTGATTGTCTGATCAATTATAATTTTAAAATATTAAAAATGAGAAAATAAGTTCTTTGCATTACTTACCTGTTTGCCATTTCAGGAACTCACCATTCCTTTATGGAGGTCATCTTGAATTTTTTTTGTAGTGATCCAAGTTTCTATTTTCATTCTTGAAAACACGATTTTTTACTAATTCAGGTTTTGTCTTGACTTTAAATTTTTTTTTTCATTTAAAAACATATATTTTAACACTAGGTTGATTCTACTTTTAAGTTTTTTCTTTCAGGACTTTCAACTTTCCTTATTAATTTTAGGAAATCAGCACTAATTCTTACCTTTTGTTTTCTAAATACCACACTTCTTCTACTTTGACTGCTTTGGCTTTTGTCTTTGCCATCATTCACTGTTTCTTTTGTTTTAGAAATTTGACCTTATATGCACAGGTGTGGTTTTCTTTGAACTTAATTTACATGTCTGTTGAATTTTCTATTTTAAATGTTTATTAATTGGATTGAACTTATTAATACCTGTATATTAAAATGAATTAATGTTCTTTCTTTGAATATTAACTTGTAGATTAATATTTTTCATCAAAGACTCGAAGCATTTTAGCTTCAAACACTCCTCCCACTTTCTGAACTACAACATCCCCTATGTAAGATCATTTAATATTCTGACAACACAAAGAAGGTAGCCTGTGTTTATCTTTTTTGTCTGTTCTTTCTGAATCTCAGAATTCTTTTCTGCATTTGTATACTTTAGTTCATCCTGTCTTTGAGTTCAGTCATGTTTTCTTCTTTAGTATTCAATCTGGTGTCAATCCAATGACACAATTTTAAACATTTTTCTCAGCTATGGTGTTTTTCAATTTTAGAGATACCGAGTTTCTACACTACTAGTAATTGAACACAAGACCGTCATACTGAACTATATTCTTAGACATATATATATCCAAGCTGGTCTCACACTTTCCATTCTTTTGCCTCAGTCTTTGCATTCCTAATTTTGGACATATTAGCCATTCTGGCAGCTACATTGCTTCTACATTCTTTAAAAACAGTTTTGAATTTCATTTCTACTGACTTTTCATTTTAAAAAATTTAAAAATCTTAGTAGGAACACAATTACATTCGTGTGATTTTTGTCTTGTTTTTGTTTTTGTTTTGAGACAGGGTCTCACTTTGTAGTTCAGGCTGGCCCTGAGCTCACTATGTAGCCCAGGCAAGCCTCGAACTCAGCAATCCCCCTGCCTCTGCCTCCTGAGTGTTGGGATTACAGGCTCTGCCTCCTGAGTGTTGGGATTATAGGCATGAGCCACCACGCCTGACACTTTGGGGTGTGGTACTGATTGCTGGTGGGCGAGACTCACCAAGCCCAATATCATATCATTATATGTGGTTACTGGAATCGAACCTGGGACCTTGCACTTGCTAGGCAGGCGGTGGAACCACTGAGCTAAATCTCTAGCCTTACATTCGTTTGTTTATGTGCTGCCTGTGGCTGCTTTCACACTATGACAGCAAAGCTGAACAGGTGTCACAGAGACCACATGTTCCACAAAGTTTAGTGATTTACTATCTTGCTCGTTTGGGCTTGTCTCTAGTAGCTCCTAGCTGTGGTGTGATTTATCTTGGATCCTAACAGGTTGCTTAAGATGTTGGATAAGGCTTCTGCTTTGCATTGTTACAACTTCTATGCATCTCAACCCTCAGTGGCTTTTCAGTACCTCTTAGGTCTTTTCAAAGACATACACATTCCTGTGCAAATGTCTCTGAGTTCCATTTGTGAGCTCTTCCCCAGTAAATGACCCCAAAATTCTAGGAGCATCACTAGCCCTGAACACTAATTCCTTTCTACTTAGATCTAGGAGACTTGAGCTTCTTGTGTAGGCACTATGATCCTGAAAGTGTCTCTAGAGAGAGAGCCATTATGAATGTGGGGTGCCACTCATGCATGCCCCTTCTCTTGAGGGTGGCAGCACTGTTCTGCCTGTTACCCAATGTCTGAAAGCAGTTACTATGCATGTTATCTGGTCTTAGAGTTGTTTACAGAGCTGTGACCAGTTCACTGCTGGGAATTTTGACATGATAGAATCCAAAATCTTTTCTTGGATTTTGAGTCAGAAATAGATATTGAATTTTGTCTAGGTCCCCTTGGACATGCTTTGGGCTAACCACATCTCATGAGTCTCATTGAATGCTCATCCCTCAAACTTTTAGAATATAATTACATGAAAAGCTTTGTAGAGAAAGTGCATTTCTTTGCTCTGAGTCAGTAGCCAACCAGCAGTTCTCTGCTCTGCCTTCCTTTTTCCAGGCCTCCAGTCCTGAGCAATCCCTGCCTCTCACCAGCTAAGGCTGAGAAAGGCTTCTTACAGATGGGCTGCTGGTGTGCTTCTGACGTGCTCTCATACATCCCTTTAGGGCTGAGCAGAATTCTGACTTTCAGCCCACACAAGATAGACATAGTCTCTTGCTTTCTGATCTTAGTCTTCTCTGATCTCTGGAGTCACTTGTTTCTAAATCTTTCCAGACCACAGCACAACAAACATCATAGGTCTACTTGGAATTTTAATTGAACACCTATCTCCTTCTGTATTTCTTCTTTTTAGCTATATAGAAAAATAAAGGGAAATGACATATACTGGATAGGGTGATAAAATCATTAATTGCTGCTCTTTATTTCAAGTTTAATAGCTACATGAAAAAATACGCACATACAGTCTTTGAAAGAAAAGAAACAGGAAAAATAATGGTAACTGGGTAGAGTAAGGTATAAAGATGGTGTGGTGTGGTGTGTGTGTGGGCATGTGTGTGTGTTGCTCAGAATTGAACCCAGAACCCTGTATATGTTAGGCAAGTGTTCTACGACTGAGTTACACTCCCCAACCTCTTAATAATGATTTTTAAAATATATAAATTCGGTAAAATACAGTACTGCAGACTCTGGTAACAGTCTTCCTATGACACTGATGTACTATTGCCTTCTCACTCAGTGTAAAGCACCCCCTAGAATCACCTTCTTGAATTTATTTTGTCTTATTCCACTGATCTGTCTTTCCTTTTAAAAAACATTAATTTCTGGTCACTTTGCCCAAAATGACCTCTTTGCTTAACAATGTTGTCATACATTTAATATTTTTCAGATAATCTTTGATTCTGTATATAATGAGGTACCTAATAGATCTAATTTTAAAATTTTCAAAATTATAAACCCTAGTAGTCACAAAATGCTGAATTCTAGGTAGCATTTAGGATAAGCTCTTGGAAAAGAACTTTGTCTTTTTTCAGGTAAGTCTTGTCTGAAAGTTGTTTTACTTGACCCTGTATATAAGACATAATCAACTCTCTGTCCATGAGTTCCACATCCTCAGATCTAACTATGTAACAGAAATATTTGAAAAGCATTTATGTGTGTACTGAACATGTACAGGCTTTTTTCCACATCATTTTTCTCTTAATAACAGCATAATAACTATTTCCATAGGACTGACATTTTATTAGGTTTTATAAATAATGCAGCGATGACTTAAAGTATGCAGAGGACATGGACAAAAATGCAGATACTACACCATTTTACAAGAGACTTGAGCATTCACAGACTTTGCATCTGCAGAGGGTTCTGGAACCTGTCCCCATGCTTAACAAGGGGCCACCCTTCCCGCTATGCCAATTCTTCTCAATTGTCATAATTTGACCTGTTTTAAGAGACTCCTGGAGAAGCGATTGGATCTTGTAGATACTACATTCATAAATGGATTAATTCACTGAAATTCATAGCTAAATGAGACCCAGTTGGAGGTGGGTGACTAGGGGCTTATCTTGGAAGGTACATTTCTCCCAGGCGCTCTTTGTCCATGCCGTGTTTCTTTGCTACTATGAAGACACAGCTTTGCTCCAGAACATCTTTCTGCTTTGATGCTCCTGTCCTGCAGCCAGGTGAGAAGGGGCTGACTGTGACCTAAATTAAACCTCTCCTCCTTTAAGTTAGGGATTTTGTATCAGTGATGGGAAAACTGACCAATACGTCTACTCACTGGTTTTGGCAGAAGTCCTGAAACACAAGCACAATAACCAAAATGAAGATACTTCACAGTGTACTTGGCAATGTACACATTATGTTTTCACAGAACTGTGTCCCTGGAGGGTTATCAACCTATTTCCCCCTGAAATCTGGACTTACACTGATATTTACCTGAAAAGTACTTTTTGTTTCAGAGAAATGCAATGGTATTCTAACTGAAAGAGATTCCAAAATATAAACATGATGTTCCCATCTCTCTTTTATCCAGTAAAGCAAAGATTGTGATAAGATATTGCACTGGGTTTTCTAGAGAACTAGTTGTATAGGACTCTTAGGGTCCTAAATAGGGTATCAGTTAAGACCAAGCGGCTTTGTGTTTGGGTAAAGTCCCAGGGACTGCTGGGCTGTCTTTTCCTGTAGGTCCTTCGGGTGTGATGATACGCTAATGGAAGACCACAGGTGTTTCCCAGTCAGGGAAGAGCTTTTCCTATTGTTAATCATGCTAAGTCAAGAAAGGAACAGCCTAATGCAAGAGGTGAAATGTCTTCCTATACGCCAGTCTCTCAGGCCAAGTTTGATCTGGAATCAAAGAAAAGATCGTGTGATCGCAAGGTTCAAAACAAACTTGTAGTTTGAGTAGGCTTATGGCAAAAAAAAGAAGGCCTGAGTAATTAGAAAGCAGGAGTGTGGGTCAAAGCCATGGTTTTAAAACTGAAAGTTCCTGGGAATTACTCTAGCTCGGGTAAATTAGGCCCACGGTCAATCTGGGAATTACTTATACGTTAGCCCGTGTTGTCAGACTGATGTCCACAGGACTTCAGTAAAACGGAAGTCTCAGCTGTGATTTGGAGGGTACAGGGGAGGCCCACATCCATGTGTTAGGACAGGAAGTCTGAAGAAAGATGAGACATGCTGCAGAGCACCGCAAGGGCCTCCCACATCTAGGCAGCTGCTGAGATTGACAGCGTTAAACTGGATTGGTGGGGGAATAAGGAAAAGGTCCATAGGGACAGGATACAGCCAACTCTCGGTGGTACAGAAGGACAAGGCCTCAGAGCAACATTTGATATGAAAGAAAATCTGGACTTGAAGCTAGTGAATTCACAGACATCTGGCTTACATGTATTTCTAGGTATCTTCCTATATTATATGGAAAATCACGTGCCAATTTCCAAATTGATTTTCCATTCATTTCTTTTGTCTCAATTATGTTAGTGACATTTTTCATCCCTAACCCCAGGTTTTCCAGTGTATAACTGGTCATATATTAAGTTCTCCTTCATTGAAAAGACTTAGAGAAGAGTTTTTTTGTTTTCTTTTGTTTTGTTTTTTTGAGACAGTGTCTCGCTTTGTAGTTCAGGCTGGCTCTGAGATCACTATGTAGCCCAGGCAAGCCTCGAACTCAGCAGTCCTCCTGTCTCTGCCTCCCGAGTGCTGGGATTACAGGCGTGAGCCACCACGCCCAGTTTAGAGGAGAGTTTTAAGGCTTATATTTACCACTTCCTAGGGACAGGATCCTGGGCAGATTATTTCTTTAATCTTTGAAACATCCCTTTTTCCATGTCTCCCAGTCTCTTATAATCACTCTGGAGAATTAAATGAGATACTTTATAGGAAACAGAGCTACCTTATGACTTCTGGGGGCCCTTCACACTTTGCCTTTATGGGTGTCTTCCTCCATAAAAAAATATTAAAAAGACATATATAGCCCACATGGGATTTACTGGTTTATTTCATATTGTTATATTGTCATTTATTATATTAATTTTTCGTGTCATTATATGATGCTAGTGGTATATTTGTCATTGTTCTTGATCTTTAAAAAGATTTTCTTTTTAACTAACATTTTTAGGAACTCTCTGCCCTACCATGTCTCCCAGTTGGCCCTTGCCAAGTGGACAGAGCAGAGCACATAGTAGGTACTCCACCATTTCGATTTTTTCCCTTCTATCCCATATCGAAAGAGACGTTTTCAAAATCTTCAAATGGCAAGTTACAATTCAAGAAATAAAGTCAGAAGAGAGCGTCCCCCATGCCAGTGGATATCTCCAACAGCAGGTTTCACTTAGAGCGAATATCACTTTACTGCCTTACCAAGCTTCAAAGGCAATGTTGCCGGGCTGTTCATTCTATATGTCTGTTTCACATCAGTCACAATTATATCCCAGCTTCACTTCTCTCCCCAGGTTATACCTCATAAATCCTGGGACCAGAATGTATGCCTAGGATATGGATTCCATTAGGAATTGTCAGAAGTCGCCTGATAATAAGCACACACGGTCACCCTGCTCCTGGCACATCCCGGCTGCTTGGAAGGTGGTCGGTACCATGACAGGGAGACGCAGCTCAGAGGAGGGGACCCTACGCCCTCACAGTCCTTCCAGAGAATTGACATCGCCGTGGTCCCATTTAAACAATGCTCTAGGGCTGGGGATTTAGCTCAAGTGGTACCGCAGCTACCTTCGGAGGACAAGGGCCCGAGTTTGATCCCTGGTACCACCAAAAACATCATAAACAACAATGCTGCAGCTCCAAGACAGGCATTCCAGTCACCCGTTGAATGGTCATGCAAAAATAGAAACAAAAATCTAATGTTGGACGAGACTGAAATCTTGGGTGTACGAGGAGGGATGGAGTTTCCCAGAGCAGGTCTGGGGCGCCAGAGATGTCATTCTGGCAGTGACGAGTACAAGGCGTAGGAAAAGAACCGCCCCCTGTCGGAAGCCTTCCAAGGAAGGAAATGGGTCTGGAATGTCCAGCGTCAGCCGTCTCTGCACTTTCCTCCGCAGCAGAGACCTCTGGGTGTGGGGACTCACCCTTCTCCTAAGGAAACGGGGACAAAGAGGAAATGGTAGCCTGGGCCTCTCTGGCAGCCACCTGAACTGGCGGCAGTGTATTCCCTTCCCTCAGTTCCTCCTCTCCTTTATCTGTGCTACTTTTCCTTTGTGCTGCAAGGGATATGATGGTGCGTATCTGTAATCCTAGTACTCTGTGAGGCTGAGGCGGGAGGATCCAAGTTCAAGCCCAGCATGGACAACTTAGCAATGCAGTAAGACTCTGTCTCAAAATAATAATAATGATAAAACTGTAAAAGGGCTAAGGATATAACTCAGTGTAAAGGCCCTATATTCAATCTCAGTGTATACGGCGGGGGGTGGGGTGGGGGAGGTAAAAGAAGTGGCCTATTAATGCAAGACAAAATTTTCTGTTTGAAAGATTCAGTCAAAAGAATATATAAAGTTATATGGTTAAAAAATTACAGGTTCCATGTTCTAAAATGAAAAATCTTTATAGATTTATACTTACTGCTCCTGTTGTGTTTGTAAAATCACTGAAATTCAAGATGCCCATGTCGCTAAGCTAGAGAGAGAGAGAGAGAACTGCTTCCCACATGTGGCTTTTTCTGATAACCCAAGCTGTATTTCTTCAAAGGCCCCAGCATTTTAAAAACAAAATCTTTTTTAAATAGAAAAAATTCTAAAATGTCATGTTTCCCAGTCTTTCTGGACACATCAGATAAACTTTCTCGAGGGTCGTGCTAGGGTGTGTGAGGAGGGAGGGTTCTGGAGCCAGATGGGCCAGGCTCACCCCCAAACATGGGTTACCATGTTGGTCAAGAGACCTCGGCAGTCCCAGATCTCTGGGAAGAGCTTCCATCATGAAGCGGACAAAGCATTCCACTCTGACACATCCCTGAGGGTTAGGTGGCCTGAGTAGTAAAAACCAAGTATGTAATAAAATAAAACTCACAAGCAAAATAAGAGTGAGATAAAATTGTAATACACCGAGCAAGTGTGGCTATGTTACAGAAATCCCTTCGGAGGCATTTTAGGAGGCATAATTATCTGTACTTACCCTAGAAGGTTCTAGAGCATAATGTTTTCAGAGTTTCCTTGTCTTCTTTAATGGTTTTTCTCATTTTTGGTTTTACAGTTGTACAGATTTCTCTTTTCACTGAGGTCTGAACCCACCTCTGGTTGTATCTACTTCAGAATTTTGCTTCTAATATCCTTTGAGATTGGAATCTACCTAAGCAAGTTGGTTAGAAGTATTTTTAAGTATGAGAAAGTTAGTTCTAAAGCATAACTTTGGATTATTTTTTTGATGGCAGAGGAAAGATGACTTTTAAAAATACATTAAATTAGTTAGGATGGACTAGATTTTGCTGCAGGAACAAAAAAACTCCAAATTCTCAGGGGATTTATGAAAGCAAAAACTCGTTTCTCACATACACAGCATAATCACACAATGCAGTGAATGTTTAAAATTAAAAAGTTAAAGAGTGTGGACCCAAGATTTAGCTCAGTGGTTCTGGCGCCTGCCTCGCAAGTGCAAGGTCCTGAGTTCAATCCTCGGTAACCACATACCATGCTGGGTATGGTGACTCACGCCCACCAGCAATCAATACCACATACCACAGTGCCAGGCATGGTGGCTCATGCCTGTAATCCCTGCACTTGGGAGGCAGAGGCAGGAGGATTGCTGAGTTCCAGGCTTGCCTGGGCTCTGTAGTGAGCTCAGGGCCAGCCTGAACTACAAAGAGAGACCCTGTCTCAAAAAAAAAAAAAAAAATTTAAAGAGTGTATTACAGTAAAAGACACACCACTGTTATCCATAAAATATCCCTTATCACTTTGAACACATTTAATCCCATCATTTTTGCCATTTCCTGAGGCAGTTCTGGAAGTCCTCTCTCATGAGTCTTAAAGAGAGGTGATAAAAATATGGTGAATCCTGTTGCTGAGTGCCATCCAACAGAAAAGTAGGCTTCTAAGGTTATAATGTATCATCCACCTTATTCATCATATCTGGAACCGTGTGACTCCTGACTTTTCCCTAAAGTTCAAAATGACCATGAAAGATAAAGGTTTTGAGTGCATTCAGGATATTGAGGTAGCCAGGAAAGAGCAACTAAAAGTATTCACAAAAAGTGACTGTTTTATATGATACAGAAAGAAAATAAAAGAGCATGTATAAAGGGGGGAGGAGGGGGGAGTGGGTAGGGATATGGGTAAAAATGAGAATTAACTTGTGGCATATACTGGTATAAATTTCCCAATGTTATATGTGATTTTGAGATGTATATAAATTGTACCAATAAAGAATTCAATTTAAAAAAGTGACTGTTTTTGAAGGTGGCAAGAATTATAAAATAATTGTGTTTGAAGCAAAGGTAAAATTTAGGAGGTAAATGACAACATGCAATATGTGTTTTTAAATTAAACATTCACTGTAATTTTTGATCAAACCTCCCATTTCCAGGGTCCCCTTGGATTGCAGGAAGGGTGTCAACACCACAGAATTTTCATACTCAGAAGCTCCCTCTCAACACAAGCTTCCATAGTGTCTACCCTGCAGGCAGAAGGAAGCAGTTCTTCCAACTTCCACACAACCACACATGTCCCTAGGCTGACGTGACTGGCTAACACAAGTCACATGCCCACAGGTAACATCTTGAGGGAGGTAAATGCAGTTGTGTCAGGCAAAAAGGATATCATGTCGTGGCAAAGTAGGTTATCTCATGTGACGGCTTTGGTTTATGAGCTTGAGCTAGTAATAATCCCAGCTTGTGGTTGCTAAAGGCTTTTACTCTGTGCCATACCCTACGTTAAGAACTTCATAGATTCAGGTATCTTCTTTCCCCCTTGAAGTAATTAGGACTCAAACAGTTGAAGTCAATTGTCCACAGTCAGACAGAGCATAATGTCATGACTATACTGACCCTCAAATGAGACCTAACACCAAACTCTACAATTTTAACCAACACTTTCAACAAGTAAATTCTAGATGGCTGAAGTTGGCAAGAAACCTTGATATAGTTATTATTATTTTGACTATACAATTTATCAGCCAAAGAATAGTCAAATTTTACTTTGTTTATTTTCTCTTCATCATTGCCTTCTGTCCAGTGAACTGCTTTCAAGTTTACAGCTATATTCAAAGCATTTGCTATGAGCCTAGCTATGGATCATGCCATGAAAGATTCCACGGTAAGGTATAATAAGCCCCAGCTTCTGACCTCTGAGAGTCTATAAACTTTTAAAAGAAATACGTTGACTAAAAGAAAATGAACAAAAGTTAAATGTAAAATATAACAGAGTTTATATGAGAGAGTTGGCCGGAATATAATTATGTTCCACATGCTACGGATAGCTCTATTAAAAGGTAGCAGGATCTAGACAGAAAAGACAAGACTCCTAAAATAAGCAAAGGATGTAGAAAAATGAGACTCCCTGACATGAGTGAAAAAGTATACTGAGAGGAAGAGAGAAAGAGAAAGATCTAGGTGGACAGGGAAGGGTGAAGCCAGTTGCCAGGGATCTTGAGTGTCAGGGGAAAGCCTCGGCCCCTACCACAGGCAGTGGGAACCAGAATATGGAGAATGAGCTATTTCTCTCTTTTCCTAAGTTTTGAAATATAGAGTATTTCACATGAAGTCTCTTTTGCTTGCCTTTCTCTTCCTTTTTTTTTTTTTTTTTTTTTTTTGGTGGTACCGGGGATCGAATTCAGGCCCTTGTGCTTCCAAGGTAGGTGCGGTCCCACTTGAGCTAAATCCCTGGCCCCTCCCTTCCTTTTTGCTAACACTTCTCTTCCCTACCCAAGAGGAAACTACTGTGATTAGGTGGGTAATATTCCATTTCACTTATGCATATAATCCATTGTTTTTATTCTTTGTGGTCATTCTTAAATTAATATTCACACCCAAGTTAATGGAAAAAAATTCATCAGTTTCAATCGCCTCCTTCTAAATACTACAGTTAACTCTGATCTACTCTTCTATGGTTTTATTGCATGGAAATTTCTTCTACTTTTAAATTCTCACAAATTGTTATTTCAAACTGGTATTACAGATATAGATTGGCACATTTATTTGTATATATATATATTTTTTTTTTGAGACAGGGTCTCGCTTTGTAGTTCAGGCTGGCCCTGAGCTCACTATGGAGCCCAGGCAAGCCGCCATGAACTCAGCAATCCTCTTGTCTCTGCCTTCCATGTTTTATGTGTTTTTTACTTGTACTACTTTTAATGGTCATTTTTCTTCTTGCCAAAGTATATCTTGATTACTACTTGCCGAAATGATCATCTGATGTTTAAAATTGACTTTATTTTAGCTTTACTCAGTACTTCAATACATGATTCCTCTACCTTCTTACACCTTTCTCCATTCTGAGACATATGCTTCTGGTCTAATTTTCATTCCTTTGGTTTCCTCCCTGATAGTTGTTAACTAGGCCTATACTTTGCAGTTGAAATACTACATTTTAAAGTGGCTTTGGTTTATGAGATCTGATATGCATCATAATTTAAGGATTCTGGTCTTAGTGGTAATTTTTTACTATTATCTTTTCACATATTATTCTACTTTTTCAGTTTTGAAACTCAATAGGTAAATGTAGGACTTCTCTCTATTTCCATTTATTTCTCTTTCATTTTGTTCCTGAAAGATTTCCTGAGCTCTGTCTTCCAGCTAACTTATTCTCCAACCAGCCACATCTACCTTATAGTCTAGATAATCTACTGAATATTTGATATTGATGCCTATATTTTTCATTTATAGGTTGTTTTCTCATCTTCCTGTTTCTTCAAGCAATTTTATTTTTGGTTTGTGATTTCTATTCTTTTTTTTCAAGTGTGAAAATATTTTAAACATACTCATTTTAAAGTTTGCTTAGATGTTGTTCTTCCAGTTCTTAAGAACTACTTCCAATTTGCCATTTTATTTATTGTCATGCTAATGTTGAATCTAGGGCCTTGTGCATGTAGGAAATCACTCCACCCACTTCTCTGCCTTCAGCCCCTACATCTAGTTCTGGAGATACAAATTCTCTCATTTGTTCTACCTGTTGATTTTCCTTCATCATGCTTTGCCTCCTTGCTTTTGTGTTTTCAACTTGTTATTTCTTTTGTGATACCAAGGATTAAACCCAGCAACTTCCATTTTATTAATTCATTCATTCATTCATTTTGCAGGGTTTAAATTGCCCAGGTTGACCTTGCTTGTGATCCTCCCGGTTCAGCGACTTAGAATGCTTGGACAAAAAATCAGGTTATTCGTTTGTTTAAACTAAGCTCCTTTTTTTATGGAAACAAGAGTAAAATGGGAGATGAGCGTCCTGTGCTCTAGAATTCCCCTGAGGTAATGTATTTATATTGACCAATTTGAGGCAGATTTCAGGATAATTTCTAGTTTTGATTCCCTCTAGGATGTGCATGACAGAATTCAGGTCATATACCACTTGTAGTGCAATTTATTTAGTGGTAATTCTTATTCTGATAGCTGGAGAAAACAATTAGCTTCCTCGTCATTCTTCTAGGCTGGTAGATGGCTGGTCTGGCCCCAATTCAGAAACTGAATCAGCTCCTCAGGACGCCAAGTTTTCTGCAGGAGGCCTTGTTTTCACTCCTGCATTCCAAGACCCAGGCCTGGGCACCCCTGTTCCTCTCATCTTCAGAGCTCCCACTGCTCTGGGCTCTCTCCCACGGTGACACAAGTGAGCATTGTAATTTCACCTCTCTCTATCACTTTGACTTTGACTGTCTTCTTTGTATTTAGCACTTGAAGATTTTCCAATCTTGGCCTTGCGTTTGAAAATGTATTAGAATGAAGGGAACAGGTATTTTGCCCCAAGTTTATCTATGTGTGAAGGGCAAGGGGGTTTGTTTTTGTTTTCTGCATAAATTCAAGTTCTTGCTGTGGAACTGCAGCCAATGAAAAGAGTTATTTTTTTTTTTCTAAGTGAAAAAAGAATACATAAGATTTGGCAAATGCCCACAGGAAACTGCCTTAGTTTACCTTCCCTCTTCTTCCCCCAAAAGGAAATTTTAAGACAATGATTTGAGAGTAAGAAAACAATATGGTAAGGGAAGATGAACTGGGACATGAAAAACTTAGGCAGGGAAGATAAGGTGGCCGACAAGGGGCATTATCAGCCCAGTTCTGAGGAATGAGGGCCTCAATCCTGGGGAAACTGGAGATTCAGTTATTCCATCCAAAGGGTGAGGAAGCCAGAGTACTTATACCAACTAGTAGGTGTCACTAGTAGAGGGACAGCTCTAGGAAATGACCTTCCAATACTTGACACCAGGCACAGAGTTGGGTTTAAAGACTGACGTGTAGCAAACTGCACCAATATTTAGTGGCTTACTACAATATGTTTATCATCTCGCAGTCAGTGAAGGTGAGGAATTTTGGAAGAGCTTCCCTGGGCAGTATTGGCGTAAGGGTCCTCATGAGTTTGGAATGAAGTGATTGGCAGGGGTTTAGTCATCTGAAGGCCGGACTGGAGCTGGGGGAGCTGGTTCTGAGACAGTGCATTCACACCTGGCCAGGCAGCACTGGCTGTTGGCCTCAGTTTCTCAACTTATGGACGTCTCCAGTTGAGTGTTGTAGCACCCTCACCAGAAGAGATGTGCCTTTCCAAAGTGTGACCAAGAGTCTTTTATGCTCCATTCTGGAAAGTCATAGTCATTTTTATCATATTTTATTTGATACAAGCAAGTCAAATCATGACCCTCAGTCAAGAGGGGGAGGCAGGAATGTCAAAGAATTTGTGAACACATGTTTTTTCAGCCATCACAGTTGGCAGCCAGCAACAGACCTCGGGCAAAGAAATGCAGGTGTGTTTGGAAGTCAGGTAGGCTGCCATGGTGAGGGGAAGGGAATAGAAGGGAGAGCCCCAATAGCATCCTCTGCAGGAGTAAAGTTAAGCCCAACCCATTCTGACAGTAAAGGAAAATAGACTTGACTGCCTGGTGAGAAGAACTGTGAATTACACTGCAAACAGTGAAAGATAGGGTGAAAATTTGGAACATTTTTAGAACCAATCTGCTGCAGTTACTAAGAAAAAAGATATTTTCAAGTAAATTATGACACTACACTGGTTAAAGAAGGTACCTGTTTCTGATACAAGCATGAGAAAAAAAGTACATATTAAGAGTAACAAAAATAGTGATTATATAAATTACAGAGTTTTATACACACAATTATGTATACAAATATCTGTAGCTTCTATCTTTCCTCTTATATGCCATTAAAATTGAAGAATAGGAGTAATATGATACAGAGATTGAGGGTTTGGTTGTTACTAGGCTCAATCTCCAAAGTTGAATACATCATTTAATCTCTCTCAGTCTCAATTTTCACATCTGCAAAATGGGAATAAAAGTATGGGCTTAACTGTCTCCCAGATCCATTAAAGGATGACTCCAAGATATTTTAAAATTAAAATGTTAGTGAGATATTAGATATCTTAAATGTGCAGATGCTGCAATAAATCTCACAGCATAAAAGAAAATAAAAATTTTCTCCTTGGGAGTTCAAGAAAGATCGAGTTACTGATTCCTACTGGTGTTGGTCAAAGTGGAATGATTTCCTCGTTTGTAAAGAAATATCTTTGCTTAAAGACTAAATGAGAAAAATAACGGGAGAAAGCAGCCAGGGACTTGAGTGCAATTCTACACAAACAGTTCCTGCTCATGCATGAACAGAGGAAAAAAACCACCTTGCTGGTCATTTTCTAGCTGGTGCAATACACCTGGACGCAGAGGAGAGAGAGCTACCTCCCCAGACGAGATAGCAATCTGCTGTTGTTCACGCATGGTCATTTCCTAATAGTGTCCACACAGCTAAACAGAGACACGATTTGGAGCTTTCAGCCAGAAAAACCCAGGCCGCCACCTGGGGAGGCGCAAGCTCCCAGGATAAAGAAACGACACACACCTGAGCAGGTCTGATATATATTCCTTTCTGCAGAGGGCAGTGGAATCTGTTCCGGAGCCATTTATCATGTTGCTAAAATTAGATCCTGCTTAGAAGGAATGATATATTACTGATTACATAATAAAGAGAGCTATATTTCTCATGAGAAACAGGAGGGAGAGATATATTTAGGTGTAGGGCAAATATATCCTTGATATGAAAAATGGATTCATTAAGTATTTAATCTTTATACCATTCCTATGAAATGAATGCACACATACATCACATGTGTTTTAAAGTGACTCGATAATTAATATTGTTACACTCGAGTACAATCTCGGCTTTCTGTCGTGAAGTCATGTCCTGAGTCAGAGAAGGCAAGCCCTGGCTCTGAGCACAGGGCCCCGGCTGCACCCCAGAGCCAGCTGAGCAGTCCCATCTGCAGGAAGAAGATGAGCCCTTGATTTGCACTATCTTGTTTTGGTGAGGCCTCTAGTCACTGAGGCTTTTCTCAAACGGAGGCTTCGTATCCTCCAAGGGAAATGCTGATGGCAGTTGAAAATATCTTAGGTAGGACCTCTGTAAATTCAGTACGGCCCTCAGTCTCCCCTTTTTCATTAATCAGCCTGCTGCCATTACTTCTCATTTTATTTCCCTCCGATATCACCATCATCTAGGGAAAGCCTGTAGTCACAGTGGAAAGATCTTCAGGGGTCCCGGCACTGGGATTCTGACTTCAAACAAGCGGGAGGGGTGTTTGGTTGGAGTTTAAACAAACACACAGTTTTGTAGCACCTCGGGTGTCAAAGGTCAGTCAGAACAAAGCTCGGTAGAGTGGAAAAGCAAAATCATTCTAAGAATAGTAAATTTGAATAGTGGGTGGATCTAACTAAAAGGTATTCCAGAGGGATTGTGTTTAGGTAGAAGGTACTAACAAGTTAGAGGGGGTTAAAAGCTCCTATTTTGTAGGTAGGCTTTTGTTACAGGAAAGAGCATGGGTGGAGAAGGCAGGTGAACATGCATTCCGGTGTCAGCTCTGATCTTACTAGATACGTAGGGCAAGACATTAACCTCTTTTGAATTCTGCTTCCTTATCTGTAATATAAAAATCAAACCCCTTTATTAGTGTTCAAGGTTGATTACACACACAACCTCTAGCACGGTGCCTCATGTAGAATCGGAAGTGAACTTCAGAGTAGACTCTCACGTCAGAGTAAATTCTCTGTATAGTTGATGTTCCCACTATTTTTCCCTCATTCCCAGAAATGCTTCATCATCCCATGTTTGTTTCCAATCTGTGGCTGACTGACTGCATTAATGGCCCCAATTTCTACCCCTTCTCTGCATTCAGGCCCCATGTGGCTTTGCATGGTCTCTTGCATGATTTCTCCATGAATCAAAAAAAAGTGAACAAATGCTTCAGAGAAGGCTCTGTGTACAAGGAGACTGGCCTGTCGTGGGACCCGACAACACCAGCAGCTTCCAGGCTTTGAGGACTTGGGAGAAGACACCACTGTGAGTCTTGGGCGGGTAAACCTGCTTGAAGCAGCACCCCTGCTGGTGGTTTAGGATGCGAGGGACAAGGCTTTGAATGTGAAGATACAGCAGGATCTAAACCAACAGTAGCCAGGCACTGGATCCGCAGGCTTAGGTAGGAGCCAAAGGTTCCAGGAGGCAGCTGAAGAACAAACAGGAAACAGAGACAGGAGAGGTGTCCAGCTGGAACCCTTGGCCGCTATGTGAAAGACGGTAAGGCATTTCAGACACACGGATAGGAGGAGAGGGAGATGCTGAGCTCTAAGTTCGGGCGCAGCTGGTGAAACACAGTAGATTGCTGCCTGGCAGGGGCTAATATCTGCCACCTGGCTCACTCATGTTTCTTAGGGGTGGGCATCGAGGAGTCTCTGATGCCCCGGGTCTCATTTCTGGCTGCACATTGGTTCATTCGCCACATTTAAAAGCTAGTGACGGGGCTCAACCTACTAAGACTTTGGTTCGGTTGATCCCATTGGTACGATTACTAATAATACGCAGCCCAGTTTGAGAAGTGTTTGACTACTCTGAATCTCTTGTACACTTATTCTTTTAAATCAGTGTAGGGAGAGGCCCTACTGTAATTTTTCAAGAAAAAAGGAATGACAATTTTTGAGAGTAGTTTTTAAATTTACTGATTATTTACACAGTCATTTGAGACCCACAAGGTGACTGAATAGAGCCCACTGCCCCTGGCTGTAGTTTACAAACCCCGCCATGGTACTATTCTGATTCCTTGGCAAGACAGGAAGTACACCACAGACCTTGGAAATGCTCTCCACTGAAGATGTCCTTTAATAGGTGTATTTAAAAATATATCATGCAACTGGAAAGTGACAAACTACTGGTTTGCGGATATATTTCAAAACATTTTCCCTGCCAAATCTGAAATGCTAGGGTTTTAGCACAAAGTATTCCATGTAAGGAAAAAAGAAGAGAAAAAAGGCTAGGGTGCACGAGGTAGGGAAGTTCTCTGGTCAGATCTTGTGAGGAAGATACGCCCTCCAAGGACTGATGAAGAGAAAGAGCCGCCCATGACCATAGGGCATAGCTTTATAAGCAGAGAGAATCACCAGTACCAACGTTCTGCAAGGACTTGTGTCCTATGGTCAGTGGAGGACGGAGCAGAGAATATCAGGGAGTCTCATAGCAGTCTGTTACCTCCAAGACTGAACATAACAACTGCTTGGAAAGAAGAAAGTAAATACCACACACAAAATGACAAATGAGAGCTAAGTCTATTTTAAAATTTAGGACAGCTGGTGTTACAGACAATGTTCTGGGGACGATATAATACTTTCTTGAATAATATTTATGAAGAGCAGAGACATGCATGGCTTTAAACAGTTTTCCCTCTGAGTGATACAAATTAATCTTTTATTAATATTATTCTAAACTTGTTACCATTGTACATGATCTCAGAAGACCCAATGGAAAGCACATTATATAAATCAAAGGAATAAATGAATATGAAAGAAAAGACAATTATATGCCCTGATAAAAAATTTGTGCCCATTCTATTGCACTGTAAAACATTTTGTAAATGTAAACATTTCACATAAATGTTAAATAAATATATAAGTACACTCTTCCTCTGGATTTAAAAAAATAATCTCAGCGGGCAAGGAATTATCATTTCATATTTAAAAGCTGTCTGTGACCATGTCTTCCAGCCTATAACAGTTGCTTCAGGGAACCCGGAATCTCAGTAGAGATGACGCAGGGGATGGCTGCGGGTTTGGGTAGGAAGTAGACAGAAATCCTTACTTCGCCAATTAGTAGCTGCGTGGCCACAGACGAGATACGTGATCTATCCAAAGTCTTGTTCTGAAATGTGTGCAATGGGATGATTTTCCCTATTTCAAATGGCTGTCACTGGGACAAAAGACTTAAAGGGACTGTACAGTGGCTGCAACGTGCTCGTGGCTCTCAGGGCTGTCAGCACCAATATGTCATCAGAGGGCGTCGATGTGTGGAGGGATCACACAGATGGATGCTGGGAGTCACACAGACAGCTGGAGGCCACAGGGAGGCATTGGCATGGTGGCTGCTGTCAGACTGGAAGCCTTGGAGCGGGCCGTCACCCCTCCACAGCTGGGTCTGTCAGTTCTGAAGCAGGTGAAAATTCAGGAGGGTAGACTTCAGTCTATTGCCAACTGGTATCAGAATTTCTAGCTTTGTGAATTTGACTTCTAGTTCTTTGTTAAGGAATTTGACAATGGCCTTGGAATGGCTTCTGGAGAGAATCTGTCTGAAACAAAGAGTCACCTGGAAACTCATAAGGATAACCCCAAGCCATACAAGCAGGAACCCAACTACAAAATAATTATTCACTTTTGAGGATGACAGAGATTAAATTTTCTCCCTGATGGAAAAAGATACTCCGCAGTAGGCATATTTCTTATTCTGCCAGCAGGAGTATCAACCTATTTACTCCCTTTCCATTCAAAACAAAGTTGATTAGTACATTAATTAGATATAGTGAGCTGTAGCCTAGGTAACAGCTTGGAATTTAATAAAAAAAGACAAAGGGAAACCCATCACCAGGAATAACCCATTAACACCTCATCTGCTGGTAAGGGTGGCCTTGTCGGGACTGGAGCTGTCGATGCTGAGCTTCTCTCTGCTGCACAGCCGTGGACCATCCGTGCAGTGGCTCTGTGAGATACCGACACGCTGTGCTTCACCACGCTATCTTCCTGACAGGCAGCAGTCGGTAAAGTCTCTGAGAGCTCTCACCAAAGAAGGTGTGAATGTTTCCTTAATGACATCATCAAAGATCCACTGTAGCAGCATGACAAACTCTGTTGCCTGTTGGGCCAGAAAGACACAATGTTTTCAAATCAGGTGGCTTCTGTTAGCTACTTTAGTCGAGTAAGAAATTATCTTCTAAACACAGACTATTAAGAGTCTAGCCTAGGTACACCCAAGCATACTTGTTAATAAAAAGACATAAATTCTAAAGAAGAAATACAATACTGAATATACTGGAAAAATTAATGAATCCAGAATTAGGACTTCAGTGCAAGCCCCAGGTCGGTTTGTGTGTACTCAAGTAACCTCACTCGTTCTGCTTTTCAAAATGTGCTTGCACGTTTATAAAAGAGAAATGATGAAATTCATCTCCCACTTCTCAGAACTTTGTGGTAAAAATTAGAGCAGAGAATCCATGCGGAAGCCCTATGGAAATGGTAAGAGGTGCTGTATATAAGTGGTCCTGTTGCTATCCATTTCTAGGAGCTGCTGAGTGTTGTTCCTTACACCGTACCAGCAAGTTGGTACCTGACAGGTGAGAATGCATTACTATGTCATAGCTCATTGTCTCCAGCTGTTTTCATCGTCAGAAGATAGGATGGGGCCACCCTGGGAGCACACATCCTTTTGAGAGCATTTTTCTAAAAGTGGAAAGGACTTCTAGCCTCCTTCCTACCTCTTTGCACAAAGCCATATTGTCAAACAAATGTCACTCCAAATTCCTAAAGGAAAGAGAAGTCTAACAAACATATAGACACCGCTCATTAGGTTTCCACATTTAAAAAAAAAATATGTAACAGGCCAGTCTCAATTCTGAAGTCTCTGTATATCAATAATTGTTCATAGTTATTTGGCAGCACATACTGCAGTTGATTATGAAGTAAGTTCTTGGTGAAGGATAGTTTAAAGACTGGGAATTGAGGCTGAGAGAAATGAGGTGACTTTCTCAAGAGGGACACATCTAGCTAGGAAGTGCAAGGAAGGGACCTGATCTTAGGTCTGCAAAGTACAAAATCTAACCATTACCTTATCATGTTTTTCCTAAATAACTACTCTACAACTACTATTACTTTTGCAGAGAATCTGCCTTTAAGATAGACTGTTAGTGTCTAGAATTCCTTCTGCATTGTTCTCACGCCAACTGATCTATTTGTCCTTCTAGGCTTCAGGTGCTACACTGGAGAGGGTACAGTCTCAGCTCTGAATAAGTCCAATTGCTTAATTCTGCATACCTCCTAGTCAAGGATAATGAATCAACTGACTGCAACTTCCTTCTTGGGATATGTTGATATACACTGTTCTTCAAATTAAAATGTAGTCACATGAGAGTTTTCTTTATTGCTCATAAAAAGATTAAGTGTTCCTTTAATTTCGCACACTGTCAGTAAGGGTAAATATCTGTCAGGTGCCTAGTAGGAGTCAGGTGCTATGCTAACCAATCTAAAGATAAAATTGCATTTATGAACCCTCTGTTGATTCACAGATGTTCCAGAAATACTAGGGGATGCCTACTGTGAACACATGTTAATTTTTAGTTAACTATCTCAATGGAGAAAGAAAATAACTAGGATAAAATAACTGGAATATATTCCAAGAATTTTACCAAGAATTTGAAACTATGAACTTTAAGTGTTCAGAAAGACTTTTTGAGCTTAAAGCAATCTTCGTACTCTGTTCCCTAGAAGTATAAACAGTACCACAGCTGAGAACTAGGGTCCAAGAACAGAAGTACAGAGAAAATTGAAAAAGCAGCATGAGGAATCCAGAGATTGACAAAACTCCTGAATTTTTGTTTTCCACTGTTTCTGAGGATCCAGTTCAAACTGAGCTTTCCTTTTCCTGAGCAGTGATACCACTCTGCACTGTAACACTCATTTTCAGATTCCTGAGGCATTATTTTTGGAAAGTGTAAAGTCTATAAAGGAAATAGTTCTGCTAAATTCCACTGTGCCTCCAGAGTAAGCAAAGCAGTTCTAGGCATATAATAGAGTTAAATAAGTACTTACTAATTAACAGATTAAGATTTTTGGAGTCGTAATGGTAATACATGAAGGGTTGCAGATACCAAAGCAAAGAGATTACATTAAACCATTACCCTCCAGGGGTAGGAGCCAGTTGAAATATAGCAGTTAAGGTACCAGGTTCTGTCACTTTCTGTTTCTTTGTCTGTGGACAAATCACTTAAGTTTTCTGTTATCCAGTTTGCTATCACCTCTAAACATTAGGATATTGGGGGGGGGTGTCTAGATAGAGACATTGCTGCAATAATTTAATGACTACAAGAACAGCATTTACAACCTGGCACATAATAATACAGAGTAATGTTTGCTATTCTTATTTGTGACTCTGTGACTTTTATTTCTAGGTATGAAAAATTAATTTAAAAATAGAAATATGATACAATAGATTAATATATCTCATCAAAGACATTAGTAAATTTACTTCTTATAATCACTAAGGTGACTTTAAATTCAACTCTGAGTTCCAGATAAACATGGTGGATTATACAAACACATTCACATTTACTTCTTTCAGAGACCATGGGGAGGAAGAAAATTTTTAAAGGGTATACCCACAGAATTTGGAGAATAAGAGAGGAGAAGACAACAGTAACAAAATTTCTTTAGTGAGACTCTCACATATATAGAGACTGGACTGAGGACAGTTGCAGTACTGACTGCAGAACAGTGGAGGATAAACTGTGTGTTTTAGGGGGCTGATACAACAGGTGACCTAAGAGATATGGGGTGATAACAGTAGATCCAACCTCTACACTATACTTGGCATCCTAGGTAGGAATGATGACACATAATAGAGAGGCACTTTCCAAAATTAATGATAGATACCAAACCACAATTCCCAGATACTTAAAAGACATTTAGCAAAATAAATGCCTCCCCTTCAAAGGTCTCGCAGACTCTGATAATATCCTATAATCCTAGAGGCAAAGAGAAAATTAAAAAGATAGCCAGCTGAGGAGACACATTTCATAAAGAAAGATTAAGAACCAAAGGTAAGAAGTACAGCATATTTCTCATCAGAAACTATGCAAGACAGAAGTTATTAGAGTGCTGTCTTTGTTGCTGCACAGCAGGAATTTGTGCTGTGTTTTGAATATGATTTGTCCCCTCAGTGTATGCTGAGGACTAGTCCCTCACATGACAGTATGCAAAATGGACCCAGAGCCTGTAGAAATGGGTCTGTGACATCCTTCAGGAGTAAGTAAGTTCTCAGAGTCTTACAGAATTGGATTGGTTATGGTGACAGAAGATTGTGTCTTACATTACCTTTTTTCTTCGGCTGCCTGCTTGCACTTTGGCTTTTTAACCACACAGCAGCACAAGACCCTTGCCAGGTGCAGTGGCCCACAGGTGACTTCCCAGGCTCTGGAACCATGAACTAAAACACAACTCTTTTCATCAATCGCTTAGTAGCAGTTAGTCTCTCAAAGAGGCAGAAATGGATTTTATTGAGCAAAAATGCTTTTCAAAAAGGAACAAAACTATCGACTTTTTCAGGTCCAAAGCAGAAAACAACAGCAAAAACAAAGCTGCGAGAAGCCATGGCCAGGAGAGTCCTGCAATGAGAAATGTTAAGGTTCTTCAGGAAGAAGGAATATAATGGCAGATGGGAACTTGAATTGATATAAAGAAATTAAAAGCACTGGGTATGAAGTACACGCTGACCCTTTTTTATTTCTAGTTGCTCTAAAGATAACTAAAGAAATATAGAAATTGCATATATTCCTAATATATGTTAAGAATGAACATGTAACAATATGGCAAGAATGAAAGCCAGGAATTGGTAATCTACTATCCTTGGTATTAGGCAGAATAATATTTGAAAGTAGACTTTCATCAAGTAAGAGGTGCAGGGTAAAACCTAGGGCAACTCTGAAGTCTGTTCAAAAGAGTCTGTACAATAACCTCGTAGCAGAGATAACACTGCCTCATGCCTCATGAAAAAATTCTCAATTGGGCCGGAGATTTAGCTCAGGGGTTCTGGCGCCTGTCTCGCAAGCTCAAGGTCCTGAGTTCAATCCCCGGTAACCACATACAATGCTGGGCATGGTGACTCACACCCACCAGCAATCAATAACAAATACCACAGTGCCGGGCATGGTGGCTCATGCCTGTAATCCCAGCACTCCAGAGGCAGAGACAGGCTTGCTGAGTTCAAGGCTTGCCTGGGCTACATAGTGAGCTCAGGGCCAACCTGAACTACAAAGCGAGACCCTGTCTCAAAAGAAAAAGAAAAAAAGTCTCAATCAAAGCAAAGAATGAAAGGAAAAACAGACAAACAGGAATAATAGAAAGCCGCTAGTTAGGTGGGAGATTTTGATTTGATCATATCAACAATCACATCAAATGTAAAACACACTAATGAGGCCAGAGATGCAGTTCATGGCACTGTGCCTTGCTGAAAAGCTCAAGGTCATGAGTTCGATCCCCAGTACCACAAAACAAAAACAAAAACCAATAAATCATACTAATAAAAAGATAACTGAGCACAAATGAATAAATTCCTAAAAAGTATATCTACCAAAATTATCAAGACAATGGAAAATCCAAATAATCTTTATCAATTCTCAAAATTAAATAAATAATCTTAAAATGTTTCAAAAAAGAAAACCCCAAACCCTGTTGACTTTACTCATATTTAATGGTGAAATACCACACTGGATGCTTTCTTCTGGAGTTCAAAAATAAGATGTCTTCTATGTCTCTATTTAAATTAATGACGGAAGTCCTTGCTAACTCAGCAATGTCAGAAAAAAATAGTAGGGATATGGGTAAAAATGAGAATTAACTTGTGTCATATGCTGCTACAAATTCCCCAATGTTATACGTGATCGTGAGATGTATATAAATTGTAGCAATAAAGAATTCAATTAAAAAAAAACAGGAAGAAACAAATGAGGCCAAACATGTAATAGTAGCTCCTCTATGACTCCATGTACAGGAAGCTTAAATCTTACCCACGATGATAGAGGACTCAAGAAGGGAGACAGACTAAAAAAAGCACAAGAGGGAACTTTTGAGATGTTAGAAATGTGCCATAGATTGGTTGGTGTCCAGTTATCTGGACTCTGCTTATGTGTGGGGGTTACAAGCTAGAAGTTTAAATGGGTGCCTGACCTGATTGTTCCCATATGTACACACCTACAATAAAGTTTAATTTATAAAATAGACACAGTGAGAGATTGATAACTACTGTAAAATAGAAAAATTATAACAATAGATTATAATAAAAGTTACTTGAAATTTATAGATTGTTTAGTTCTGGAATTTTCTATTTAATATTTTCAGATCGTAGTTGAAGGCCAATTTTAAAAACTGAAAAACAAAACCCAAGGAAGTGGGAGGAGATTATTGTACCAAAACTTGCTGGACTGTATATTTAACATGCATGCATTCCACTGTATGTAAATTATACCTTTAATTTTAAAACATTCATGAAAATCATAACGGTAAGGGAAGGAAGCAAGTCGCATTACTTCCTACTTTCTATAACATTTAAAAATGGGCAAGGTGAATTGCATCCTCAGAACCACAAAAAAAAAATGCAAAGTGAATCAATATATTTCTTACTGTGAAATTATTTTCTAAGTAATCTGCCACAGAGCTGAAAGTGGTTTCCTCCAGGGAGGGGAAACTGGGTAGGCTGTTATTGTTCCTCATAAAACTAGAACTATTTGGCTCTTAAAACCCTGAGCCCATATCACTGATAAAAATAAAGACTTAGAGACGTGTGCCATTTGAAGGATGATGATATTACTGTCAGTCAAGGATTATTGGCATTCGCTTCACATAGAAAATTATTTCTGATGGGTGAATTTGGCAGAAACCCTGTCCATGGCAGAGTCCTTGCTGGTGGCTGTGTCAGATGGGCCACCTTGTTACCAGAAGAAAATATTGTAAATGTGAGCATTAAATTAGAGTGAGGGAGCTGAAAGAGATCTGTACTTCCTAATTACAAAGTCTCACTTCCATCCAGCTGACACAAATGTGAAGTCAAATGAAACGCTGTCTAATTAACCAGCATGTGTGAACTTTAAGACCAGAGACTAGGTATGATTCAGCTGAATAAAAGAACCACAAGGACTTGGACTTTGTGTCAACCCAGATCTGCCACCCCAGCCAGCTGCTGCTAGGTGAGGCCATTTTGTTTTCACACATCTTTCCTTTCAGGGCTCTGCTTGTTATATTTACAGAAAAAGGCAATGCTGGTAAACAGTTTCACACAATGAGGTGTGAGAGTTGATAGGGTCCTATTCAAGCTCTGAACTCCCCTGATGAGCTGCCAAAAGTTGTTATGAATGGCCGGGCTGACAGGGTGATGACTGATAAAGGAAAAACAAACAGCTCGGGTAATTCATGAAAACACACAGCGCCAAGACAAATCCAAGTGGCAAGTGACAGTTCAGATAATGGAATTTGGGAAGCTTTGCTTAAAGGTTCCTCTCTACAATGATTCTGTTAATAGGTTCTCCCCTAATGTAGCAGGATCTTCAACTGATTTCCACAGAAAAATATTTATGATGATGACCGGGAGAGGTGCTGGCCTTAGACTTCCATAGGATGGGGTCAGTTTTCCATACTATTTCCTCTTCCCAGAGCAGGGAGGATTTTAGTGGTCTGTATCTGCTATTTAAAGAAATAAAATATCCTATTGCTAGAAATATTTTTGAAACATTCTTTCTTCATTTCTTTCCTTATAAACCATTTGCCACAAACCTTTGATTAGAAAATAAATACTGGGGTACACACTCAACTGCTAATATTTTAAAAGAGAACGATTTCAATGTGGCTGAAGTCAATTTCCAATTCACATAACCCATTTTGGGTTCATTTCCTTAAATCAAGCGTGACGAAGCAAGAAAGTAGCAATTTGTCAGTGTTTTGCTTTCATACTCAATGGTTTTTCAAGAAATGCATCGCAGTTTCTATAAAATGGTCTATTTCTTAATCAATGTTTTAGGAAGCAGGAGAATAAAGACATATATAAAGCATGTGTAGGCACACACATGAGTACTCTTTGATCCTATGCCAAGAGAAAAGAGAAAGAAGGAAAGAGGAGAAAGAAGGCAGGAGAGAGTCCACCGGGGGGTTGGGGGAGTGATGAGTAGAATTTTCAAGAACTGTGTGTGTTGTAGACCCTGACGGTGTCAGGTCAGGCAGCTTGTGGGAGACACAGAATCTCAGTCCTCCTCGGCCCCCTCACCAAGTGAAAATTTGCATTTTTAACAACGTCGCTGTGGATCTATATGGACACCCAGGTTGGATGAAGCTCTGTAATTTTAGAAGACTGACTCCTTAAAAGCTTGAGGTCTGTAGCTGCAAAAGCTTACAAATGTGATGGTTCATGTTTTACAAAAATGGTTTAAAATGGTGTTTAATAACATAAATTATTACTATCTCAAAGTAGCTTAATAAGTCTTCATTCAGATTTTTTATTTTCTTTCCCACCGCCTGAAGAACTCTTAGTGTCCTTGAGCTCCAAAGAAGGCCATCCTTTCCTTAATCCTTTGCCTTCTGTCCTCGACACTTAGAGAAACATCCAAAACAATTTTGAGTGCCATGCATTGTGCTATAGCCTGAATTTTTAAAACTCTGTCAAGGTAGTAAATCATAGTATTTTTATAATGGCCACAAAGATGTTTTTAAAATCCTATCTTGAGTATAGAATTAACTATTGCACTTCTGCTACACAGATTAGAGGACCTTAAAGGAGAGCTAAGCAAAGCATTAGGAAGGCCTGGAGAACAGACTCAGTTCTCCATCAAATGCAGCAAAAGCCACCACTTCGATGTTCATTTCTAAAAAGGTTTTTGGTTGACAGTGCTGTATCTATAGTCTCTTCTTTAATGCTGGAGGGATCTTGCCAGCTAATCTAACTCTCAACACATTTCCCAGAAACTGATAAACTGAAATACATATACATTTTTAGATATACCTTAATGTACTGCAAACAGAAGCAAAGGATAAATGTTAAATCGGCAACACATAGTTATATGAGGGTTCATTCCCTTATTTGACAAAAGGTTTATGTTAATTTAGCTGGAAAAGATATTCAGTGGGAAAATAGGCAATTAACACACAAAAGTAGAAAACACAAAGAATAAACACATAAAATGTGCAACCTTATTCATAATTAAAGACATACACATCAAAGTAGCTGTGACACAATAATTTTAGCGATCATGTTTGTATAAGATATGATGTTTGATAGCACCAACTGTGAGCACAAATAAACATTCTCAGCCACCATGGGTGAAAACATACTGATAAAACAGAAGGCAATTTGGTATATCTGGTAAAATTGTGAATGCACATACCCCTTAACCCAGTAACTCTATGCTATGCATTTCAACTAGGAAAGTGTTTACAAAATCCTTTAAACTAGATGGTTGGACATAGGAAGGGCAGTGTTACTTATAAGTGGACATCTGGAAGCAACTATAAGAAGTATCAAGCGGGGGTGTGAGTACCTCACAGGGAAAGAACCCTCAGCCTGCAGAAGACCACTAGGCACGCCTGTCTTGACAGAATAATCTCCATGATGTACTGGTTACTCAGAGATAAAAGATGGGGCAGAAGAAGGTGCATAATTTGATCCCTTTAAAGTCAAGAAAAATACATATGCATTGGTAGGGGATTCATAATTTTTTCCTAGAAATATTTAACAAGAACTAGCTAAAAGTAGTTACCCTTGGGTTATGAGAGCAGTTAGCATTAAGGGGAGGCATGAAAGAAAGCCTTATAATTTTAATTATATTCTCCTCAATTTTCTAGAAATATTGAGTATACATGAGAAATATTGAGTGTATGTGTTCAATGTGTTCAATGTAGTGCAACTTTGGCATTGAGATGAGCCATACTGTCTTGTTAATTCCCATGTGTAACACATCAGGGAAAACTCTTTGGGGCAAAATTATTCTCCATGAATTCATTTTTACTCTCATGTCTTCACAGGTGAGCAGATTTCTCAACCACACAGTAGCCAGACCTCTAACAGATTTCCTGTGTCCTCTGCAAAAAGTGATAACATCTTTCAAGGTTTTGGAAACCTTTGAGAATCTAATAAAAAAAAAGAGACAGAAAATTCTGGGTCAAATTTCAGAAATTCTGCAAAACCCGGGACAGATCCACTGGGGTAAAGATTACCTACCCTAGAGAATTTCCAGAACAGAACGATACCAACCCTGTCGGTTCGCACGTGGCTTTTTGCCTGGCCTAGCTGGCTGCGCGGAAAGCCCTCTCAGTCTCCCACATCTACCTCCTGTGTCGTAACTGTTCCCTTGCTTCATTCACCATCAAGATAGTTAGCTCTGACCGGGCAAAACCACTTGTTTTACGGATGTTTTCAACAACTGGAAACACTGCTGGGGATTTAGCTCAGTGGTTTTGATGCCTGCCTCACAAGCACAAGGCCCTGAGTTCAATTTCCCAAAAAAAGAAAAAAATTTTAAAGAGCCAAATTTGAAAATGACCGACAATGGCATGCTCAATGTAAGTCACTAAATCTTTATGAACAACCCATACAAACCTAGTCTGACTGGTTTCTCCTTCTTTCACACAACCAGAATGGCAGCTTTAAGAATCATGTGGAAGGGGCCGGAGGGTTAGCTCAGTGGTTCCGGCGGGTTAGCTCAGTGGTTCTGGCACCTGCCTCGCAAGCGCAAGGACCTGAGTTCGATCCCCGGTAACCACATATAATGCTGGGCGTGGAGACACGCCCACCAACAATCAACACCGCATACCACATTGCCGGACGTGGTGGCTCACGCCTGTCATCCCAGCACTCGGGAGGCAGAGACAGGAGGATTGCTGAGTTCGCGGCGGCTTGCCTGGGCACCATAGTGAGCTCAGGGCCAGCCTGAACTACAAAGCGAGACCCTGTCTCAAAAGCAAAAAAAAAGAATCGTGTGGAAGCTTGGAGGGAGGGGAAGCAATTTTATAAGAATTTTTATTTCTTCAATCCAGGCTTCTGACTCTCTTTTATACCTTTTGCACATCTGGTGAATTCCATGACCAGAAAATGGACCGTGCCTGTGAACGTGGGTATTCAACTCAAAACAACTACTATTTAAAAAAAAAAGAAAAATGGAGGGCCGGGGATTTAGCTCAGTGGTTCCAGCTTCTGCCTTGTAAGCACAAGCTCCCGAGTTCGATCCTCAGTAACCACAAAGCACAATACCAGGTGGTGACTCATGCCCACCACCAGTCAGTACCACCCACACCACAGTGCTGGGTATGGTGGCTCATGCCTGTAAACTCAGCACTTGGGAGGCAAAGGCAGGAGGATTGCTGTGAGTTCGAGACTTGCCTGGGCTACATAGTGAGCCCAGGGTCAGCCTGAACTACAAAGCAAGACCCTGTCTCAAAAACATACAGACAAACAAACAACAAGAATGGGTTATCTGCTCACTTTTGTTTCCCAAGTTACTCACACCTAACTTAGCTTTTTTTTTTTTTTTTTGAGACAGGGTCTCGCTTTGTAGTTCAGGCTGGCTCTGAGCTCACTATGTAGCCCAAGCAAGCCTGGAACTCAGCAATCCTCCTGCCTCTGCCTCCCGAGTGCTGGGATGACAGGCGTGAGCCACCATGCCTGACACTGTGGTATGTGGTATTGATTGCTGGTGGGTGTGAGTCTCCACGCCCAGCATTGTATGTGGTTACCGGGGATTGAACTCAGGACCTTGTGCTTGTGAGGCAGGCGCCAGAACCACTGAGATAACCCTCTGGCCCAACTTTTTTTTTTTTTTTTTAAGTGGAGACAAATAGATGTGCGTCCTCTCTGCACCACCTGCAGGCTGGTGAGGAGTAAGAAGACAAAGAGAACTGTGGAGTGCAAACCAAGGCACTGAAGACTTCAGCCCAGCTACACAGCCTGAGCAAAGAGGGATGCTTGGGAGTCATGGATCCGTGTGGAAGTCGTACACTAACATCTATGAAATCATGTCCAGTAAACGTTCTCTCTGGAATTCAATATATTAGTCAGGCTCAGCTGTGGTAACTTCAGTAACAAATAAACCTCTGAATCTCAGTGATTATATATGATGGTGGTTAATTCTACTCAGATGAAGGCTTCCGTGAAGCAGGTGACTGCCAGGATGGCTCTTCCTCAGGCGGTAACGAGCTGCTTCTAATCAGAGACAATACCAGGCCCACACATGACAGGGGAAGAGGAGCATGGAGCACTCAGGCTCACTCTTTCATAGCCAGACCAGAAGGCCCACATGCCACTTTGTCTACTGGCCAGAACCTACTGATGGAGTCCCAAGCCAATCACCCCACCCCCCCCGGGGACCGGAGAACGTAATCTTCTTGTGTGCTCAAGTAGAAAAAAATGTGACTTCTAGAAGACACATCCAATTCCACATTCGATGTCCTTGTCTGTAAAATGGAGATAATACCTACTTATGGTGCAGCTGTGGGGATTACTTAGGAATGCAAGCAAGTATATAATACATAATCGACACTCAAATGGTATTCAGTTATTTTCACTGAAGCTGCTAACTCACCCTCTGTTGGGTCATTCAAAAGGCTGATTAAGTAGTGAGGACCACAGGTCTACAGGGAGCAGAGCACTGTAGTTTGTGGGCCAGTGTGCCCATCGGCATATCCATCTGTCACAGGGAGAAGACTTGCTCCTTGAACGCGGCACCCAGAAGAGCCTCAGGGTGTCTGGACAGCGTAAACAGACTCACAAGGGCCTGTGAGCATTCCCAAACTGTGACATCCCAGGGAGGCCCCTAGACCAGGCATATTTCCTGGGTTACGCCAGCAGCCAAGGAAAACCAACAAACCCCAACATGAATGTATGGTCAGCTCTCCCGTTGCTGCTCAGTGGTACCTCAGTTCACAAATTCATTTCTGTCCAGATTTTGGCTGTAAACCGAATTGGACAAGAACTGAATCAAATTTCCCCATAAGGTCAATATTAAACCTAACCATTGAATTTGATTCTGTTTCATCCAACTCTCTTTGTGAGCAGAATTGCAGAAAAAATTGAGTCCATGAACAGAGGTACCACGGTATCTTCTTTTTCTCCACGATGGATCCCTCCAACTTGTTTTGATATCATTTGTATAACCACATATGATAAAGCTACCCTTAGTTTGATTAAATATGTTCAATCCATGTGTAATGTGAGAGTTAGATGATAAACTTCTAATAGGTTATAATTAATCTTTAACTCTTTTTTTTTTTTTGAGACAGGGTCTCGCTTTATAGTTCAGGCTGACCCTCAGCTCACTATGGTGCCCAGGCAAGCCGCTGCAAACTCAGCAATCCTCCTGTCTCTGCCTCCCGAGTGCTGGGATTACAGGCGTGATCCACCACATCCGGCACTGTGGTATGCGGTGTTGATTGTTGGTGGGCGTGTCTCCACGCCCAGCATTATATGTGGTTACTGGGGATCGAACTCAGGACCTTGTGCTTGCGAGGCAGGTGCCGGAACCACTGAGCTAACCCTCTGGCCCACAAAACTGTTTTTAGACTAAGTTTGTAACTTTCCTTAAGAGTCTTATTAATGACAAAAATACACCTATAAAAGGGGCTGGCCATTTAGCTCAGTGATTCTGGTGCCTGCCTAGCAAGCACAAGGTCCCTGGTTCAATCCCTGATAATCACATACGACAATACCAGGCATGGTAACTGATGCCCACCAGCAATCAATACCATATACCACAATGCCAGACATGGTGGCTCACACTTGTAATCCCAGCACCTGGGAGGCAGAGGCAGGAGGATTGCTGGGTAATATATGCTTTCAAGAGTTCTCTATTTCCAGTTGGAGTAACTTGTGTTATGAAAATATGAAATTAGTCTTGTGTCTTTATCAGAGTAATTTATATTTTATCATTTATTTTGATTATTTCGTCCAAGTTAAAAAACAAGTATTTATAAAATAACCAAACAGCTTATATAGTCACCTAGCTAGGCTAAGTACAGATAAAGAATTTCTAATGCTCTTTAATTCATTCCATTTTACTTCAGTTTCTTCCTACAACAGAAGAACAGGAGTACAGGAAGGTTTATTTAAAGAGGTTCACTACCCGCCACGACTCCAGGGCTGCCCAGGTGGACTTCATTCTGCAACCTTCTGCCTGCTCACTTTATGCCTCCCTGCATCCTTTTGCCATATGACTCTGGCCCCTGACATACTGCCAATGGAAAATGACACAGTGGACCTTCAAGTTACAACTCGCCTGACATATGGACAGCTTGGGTTGTGACCAGATTTTGGTTTTAACTTTTGAACAAAGTCTTGAGTTATGACCCAAATACTAGCCGCTTGTGCTTCTAGATGGTCTCAGATACACATTTAACCCTTAAACAGTTTTAGAGGAACATTATAATATTCTTTCCTGTGTAGAACTAACTGAGAAATCCTGGGCCAATCTCTCTCCAAGAAAACTGAGATCTGCTTGTAACAGGACAGAGACTTTGAAGGCTGTGTAGAGGAAGGAGCCCAAGGCTTCCGTTGACTAATCTAGGTTACAACCAGCCCTTGAGAATGAATTGAGTTCACATAAAGGGTCCATTGTTTTGACACTGATAATATGTAAAACTGTGCGGAGTTAATTAATGGTCACCTTGAGCGGGAACACCCAGCTGAACTGAGTCAGCGTGTACCTGAGGCTCCGGTGTACCTGAGGATTGTTGCCAGAGCAGCACAAAAGGAGAATGGGAGGAGATTATTGATTTTCCTGAAGAAGCTGCTCATTGGTGATTTTTCTTTAAAGGAGCTTCAGCTGCTGTCTTCCTTTGGAGGCACTTCCATTACCATCTTCGTCTTGGATGTCGCCTCCTGTCCCCCCGTACAACCCCTCAGCCCCCCTTTACAGACCCCTTACCTGGCCAGCCCAGACTTTCTAGCTTCCACTCCTGGCTGTTGGGCCTCTGGGGAGTGGATCCTTGGTACAGACCTGAGCGGGACATTGCTATGGACCCAGGCTCTTGACTGGATCCTGCGGACCTCCAGCACACAGACAGAGGCAATCCTGTTCATTTTTCAAACTGACAGTCTATTGGATGTTGGGTAAATGTCAGTTTCTTTCTTCCTTTTTTTTTTTTTTTAACTGTCATACAGGTACATTTTGGAAACACTGTTCATTTTTCAAACTAACAGTCTATCAGACATTGGGTAAATGTCAGTTTCTTTCTTTTTAATTGTCATACAGGTACATTTTATATATACATCATGATCACACTCAACATTGAGAATTTATACCAGTATATGACACGACTTAATTCTCACTTTTTCCCCATCCCCCTACAATCCTACAACCTCTACATACCTAAGTTTATTTCCCCCTTTTTTAGCATCACAATTTTTTCTTTCTCCTCATTACTTACCCCTACCACTCATTTCCCTTAGGATATTTTCTATTTTACAGTGTCTGCCAAACATTCTAGGAATTACTGAAATGTCATTTTCTACAGTTGTTCATCATATGGCAACGTTGACTTTAGAAAACTTCTCTCTTGGAGCTGGAGATTTAGCTTAGTGGTTCTGGAACCTGCCTCATAAGTGCAAGGTCCTGAGTTTGATCCCAAGAACCATTAGGAAAGAAAGAGAGAGAGAGAGAGAGAGAGAGAAAGGAAGGAAGGAAGGAGGAAAGGAGGAAAGAAAGGAAGAAAGAAAGAAAGAAAAAGAAAGAAAGAAAGAAAGAAAGAAAGAAAGAGAAAGAAAGAAAGAAAGAAAGAGAAAGAAAGAAAGAAAGAAAGAAAGAAAGAAAGAAAGAAAGAAAGAAAGAAAGAAAGAAAGAAAATGTCTCTCTAGCTATCAGAGCTTATATAGTTTGAGTGTCAACCTCTAGTGATTGTCATACTCAAAGATCATGCAGAAAGAGAGTCAGAATATACTAACACAAGCAGTGCAGGTGAGAAAAAAGTACTGCATTGAGCTTTTCTTGCAAGAAGCTACTTATGTCTGAGCTGCTGTTTAAATTTCACCCCACAGGTCAATTCTAATTAGTTACCTTGGACTTTAGCTGAGAAAGTTTCCCAGGTCGTACCTGGGGTCACCACAGGTCATCAAGATGGAACAGAGATAGTGACTGGGATATAGGAGAACAGCAGGAAGAGACCCGTACATCCGGGGCTCTGGAAACTGGGTAATGGGCTTCCACAATCCCCCTCTTTTAATACAAGGCTCCTAGAGACAACTTTATACACTGGATATCAGTCAGTACTCTACATAAATAATTCTAAGTTCAGTAAGAAGTAAATGCTTTTCATTATAGGTATATTTCTTTGACTTTTAATTTTTATTTGAAGACATAAGGAAAATCTCTGTTCTGTGCTAACAAAAGCCATAAACTGGCCAATTTTTAGGTCACTCAAGCACTGTTTAATGCTCAATCAATGCACATTATTATGGAGTACCTGAGAACAAGTTCTGAGCATGGGGGCAAATGTCTGGATCCCAGAGGGTCAAATATGGTTTTCTTCTACCTTAAGAACCTAAGATCCACTACAGGAGTGGGCACCTGCTGTGTCAGAGAGCCATTGCGAATGATTGACAAAGCAGCATTTGCTTCCAAGTGCCGAGCGTGGCTGTCTAAGGAAGGGCGCTGAGAAGTCTGAGCCTCCAGGTGTGAGCGCCAAATGGGACAAACAGCTTCCCACTCAGAAAATGGCAGCTCAACGATCACCACGGTCCACCTGCTGGGTTAGGAGCAGAGAGAGCAGTGGAGAAACGGCTAGAGCCAAGCTCAGCATCACGGCTGGAAAACCCCCCAAGGCAGGCAGGTGGTACAGAAAGGGAGGCCGAGGCTTTCTCTCACTGAGATCATCACAAACCAGTGCTGTTCCAGACATTGCTGGTATCGCTGCCGCGGAAAGGCAGAGCGAGCTCGCAGTGTTCTAAACACGCACTGCTGTTGTTCACTACGCTCTGGTTTGGTTTCGCTTCACCTTGCTTTGTTCTGTCCTTACTGGGACTGAGCCTAAGGCTTTGGCTTGGAGATATATGACCAGCCATCTTTTTTTTTTTTTTTTTAATTTTGAAAAAGTTTCACTAAGTCATTAAATTGCTCCATCTGGGTTCAAACTTGTGATCCTCCCACCTCAGTCTCTCAGTGAACTGGACTTATAAGCATGGACCACCGTGCCCCACTCAGTACTGTAGGTCTTACACGTAATGATGTGCAGTGAATATCTATTGACTGACTACATTTTAAAATCCAAGACACCTACTTCAGTTCACTTAGTCTAACCAGTTACCATCATGTGCCTGTTAACCTGTGTAGGCTTGTTTATACAGTAACTTTTGTGTTGTGCTTAAATTCTGCCAAAAATCTGCAGATTCAAAATAAATCAATCATATAAGTTCTTGAAATTTTTACTCAAAATATAAAAGCAGAACCAATAGGGATTATGTTGGTTTATTTTTAAAAAACTATCTAGAAGGCTTAACTCTCAATAGAAAAAAAAATAAAATAAAAAAGCCAGAAAGCTGTAACCTCTGCACTTTAGGTTCTAGAGTACAACTGCAATGCAGCAAGACCCTGTCTCTGAATCCCTGAGTTGGGGATACAGCTCAGTGCAAAGGTCCTTCATTAACTATTCAGCGTGCCCACTGCATCAGATTTAAGAATGTTCACAATTGGGGCCGGAGGGTTAGCTCAGTGGTTCCAGCGCCTGCCTCGCAAGTGCAAGGTCCTGAGTTCGATCATCGGTAACCACATACAATGCTGGGTGTGGAGACTCACACCCACCAACAATCAATACCACATACCACAGTGCCGGGCGTGGTGGCTCACATCTGTAATCCCAGCACTCGGGAGGCAGAGGCAGGAGGATTGCTGAGTTCGAAGCTTGCCTAGGCTACATAGTGAGCTGAGAGCCAGCCTGAACTACAAAGCAAGACCCTGCCTTAAAAAAAAAAAAAAAAAAAAGAATGTTCACAATTGAAATTATAGTTAAGCTTTTAAAAATGCTGCTTCTAGAGAATGCACTCTTCTCATTCAAACAGCGGGCTTTTCAAGCCTTAAAGAAACACCCCCAATTCCTGTCCTTCGGCCTCCTGCATGGCTCTAATAAGCAGAAAGCTCCCTCAGGGAAGGTGAGAAGAGGCGGCAGAAGTGCAGACCCTTCCCATCTCCTTCCCTCCATAGCCCACCAAGTTTTTTGAAGTCTAAAGGTTCCCTGTAGGAGGTGAGGGCCGGTGTGGCCATTTGGGAAAGATCACCAGGATGGAGAGGTTTACTTCAGCGGGTTCCTTCTGTTCTACAATCTTTCCAAACCTCAGGAACCACAGGAGTCGATGGGGGAAGGGTAGAGAAAAATGCCTTATGATGTGAGCTGAAAATGTGTATTATACTTCAACCCTGGGACCACGTCCTGCTGTTTTTATTCTGTGTGGTTCTGAGCCAGCAAACTCAGGCAGCAGGAGATGTGTGCAGTATAAAACAGAGGGGCGCAGGGGAGTTGGGCTGCTGACCACGGGAACATTAAGCATCTTCCATTAATTTTAAATCACAAGGAAAGGCATGTCAGTAGGTGTCCTGCTGGTGGGACTAAGCACCGCACTCGCCCCGTTACTTCTGAGCAGAGCGTCCTTCTGGGGCAGTGGGCTGTGTGAGCCTCTGCCAACAATGACTGTGGTTGGCGGCCCTCGTGCCCCTCTTGGCTGTTATGAGGTGTAGACTATTTCCCGCAAGGGACCCATGGCAAAACGGCAGCACTCACCCAGCAAATGCCTGGTGGCTGGAACTCTTAGGCTGATCCCTCTCCTCGGTGTCACTGGGAGCCAAACCAGGCAGGCGACCTCAGTGATCTTTCCTTTCTCTGGGGGTGTGTCCCTGATAATGACGTGGTGATGCCTTTGGAAAGGGACGGGAAGCAGTAGTAAAAATGAGGCTGTCTACGCAGATGCTTCGGTGTCAGACAGACTGGTCCAGAACCTACTTCTTATTCACGAACCCCACAAACTCAATTTACTAGTCATCTCTGAGCCTCCATTTCTATACCCATAAAAAATAGTAATAGAGATCATCTAGCTCTTGTGGGAATTAAATAAGATGTGGCATGTTTTCCAGGAAGTATGGAAGTAAATCCTCTCATATCCAGGTGTCTTGCATTTAGTAAACGCTCAATAACTATAAACTGATTATTAGCATTATGAATCAAATTGCTTCTTCCACAGTCTCTACATGGCCCTTTTCCTTGGAATTCAAGCTATTAATTCTACACTAATGACAGGCAATTAGGAAACTTAGTTTCATTAGTTCCTTCTACCTGACATGGGTTAAGACAAAAACAAACAAACCAAAATTCACCCAATGATCTCATTACCAGGCTACTGTTTAGTCTCCTTCCTGGGCCAGCCAGCACATGTCGAGCCTCCTTTATAAGCAAGGACTTAGTGAGCACCTACTCACTACATCCACAGCAGCAGAACAGCACATTTCAGAAGAGTAGAAACTGCCCAGAGGCACTGACAGAACAGTGGAAGGGACAGGACATGCACATGGCCATTTATGGAACTATGAACAGCCACGGGGCCAGCCAGTGGTCAGTATCATGATCACACCAATGAGGGCAACCAGCAGGCTTAGAGCTCTTTCTTGCACATTCCATGAGAGTCTAGATCTGGTAGAGTCTGTTAAGAGGAAAGTCAAGGAGCCTGACTGTGGGTGTTTCGGGGCCATTCTAAAGGGACACCACAGAGATACAGACCCCTATACATTATTTCGATTCCCTCCTGAGAACCTTCCCGTTTCCTACTTCCTAGGTCAGCACACCCCTATGGAGGTTCCTGATGTTCACTGGCCTTAGTTACATATCTCTAGAATGGCTAACATTCATAAACTTTTGTCTTAAATGATGCCTTAGTTACATATCTCTAGAATGACTAACGTTCATAAACTTTTGTCTTAAATGATGTCATAAACTTTTGTCTTAAAACTTTTGTCTTAAACTTTTATTGATAGAAAAATTATAATTCTCTTCCCATATCTAAAACCAATTGGTACTTGGTACCATAAAAATAAGATCACTTTTCTCAAGAAACTTGTGCCTGCTTACTAAAAAACTTGAGGTAAATGTACAAAATCTGCCATGTCTTATGAATAATGTTCTTGTGAAGTATACAATCTGCAATGACAAAGGAAGAGACTCCTTACTAAAGGTAAGAGGAAAAAAAAATCATCCTTAAGGTGACAAACCATTTAGTAGCAGAAAAATGAGTTGCAAAAAGATTGATTCATAAGAACAAACTGTAAGGCATATTAGAGTAATCTTAACTACCACCAATACAATGTGAGAGTTCATACAAACTAACAATGGTGTAGGCTGGGCAAGCTGGGCTGTGGCTATCATCTCACCCACTGAAGAGGCGGGCAGGAGGATGAAAATCCTAATTCATCTTGGACAACTATCTCAAAAAATAAAATAAGCTGGGATGTAGTGCAGGGGTGTAGTGCTTGTCTAGCATTTGTGAAGGTCCTTGGTTTGATTCTAGAACTGCAAAGTACATACACATATATACATATGTTTCACAATGAACATTTACATGGTCTCAAACATGTTTCTATAGGATTTAGTCTGTACAAAGAGAAAATGTTATAGTGGAGAAACTTAACTGACATCACCTTAACCCGATGGCTGATGCCAGTTTTCTGCGTGACTCTGGTGAGACACAAAGAATTCAGTCATGTCTCGGGTTTTCCTGTGTTTAACCATGAGGAACATGAGTGGGCCCAGTGGAAGGACATTCTACAAAACACCTGGCCTAAGGGGCTGGGGATTTAGCTCAAGTGGTACTGTACCAACCTTGGATGCACAAGGGCTGGAGTTCAATCCCTGGTACCACAAAACAATAAATAAATAAAAATTGGAAAAAAAACCAAAACCTTGGACTGGATCCATCACAAATGGCTACTCCAGAATAAAGAAGACAACCAACAAAGGACCAGGGTGCTTAGCTGGATCCTCTAAAACACTTTGTTGGATAATCAGTGAAATTCAAATATGGGTTGATTTCATAATTGTACTGTATCAATGTTGCATTTATCAAATTTGATAATTGTACTGTGAAAGTATTTAGGGGTAGGTCATGAGACTATGTGATAAATAAGATAAAGCAAATATAACAAAATGTGAACAACTGGTGAGTTAACATGAAGTATATACAAATATTGACATACTAGTCTCTCAGTTTCCATAACTTAAACATTTCAAGACAGCATTTTAAAAAATGTTTTGCATGGTTTAAATAAATAATAGTGTTATTCAGGCAGTGATAAGTAAGAGTGATAGAGTTTTACTCCTAAAGAGTGAATTTCTAGCTTAAATTGGAAAGCAAGTATTTCTTTGGCAACACCGAGCCAATAAGACACTGAACAAATTTCTGAAAGATGGAAAGCAGATGGGAGCACTGAATTGAAAATTAACTATTGTACAGACATTTAATCTCCTTTCTTTCTTAAATCTTCCTAAAGCCATTACCTGGAATATAAAAAGGGCATAAATGTTCAAGCAAAGGAATGGATGATGGTATCACTGGATGACAGGTATCAAAATAACTAAAGGAAATCAAAAACCACATTAAAAGACAGAAGGTGGGCAGTTAAGGTTCGTGAGCCAGAGGGGCCAGTCTAGTGTATCGTGAAGGATGAGGGTTAACATGAGATGGGCAGAAGTTCTGTAAGCATCAGTATTCCACAGGGTCCCCCTGTCCAACGCATCCAAGTCACCTGTGTGCAGAGAAAAGCATATTACCCTCTAGACTTAGGTAGAGGTACCATGATGGAGAAGGGCTAGAACAGGACCAGGGCTTGAAAAAAAAAAGCAGCATACAAAATGGCAAGCTTCCTGATTGCCTTCTGCCTCCCTGCTTCCAAAACCCAGCCTCCTAAGCAAGGGCGGGGAGTTCATCTCTTGAGACCCAAGCCTAGCAAAAGAGAGACGTCCAGATCCAGAAATTCAAAGGTATTCCACACCAAACACTTGCTCACCTCTTGATCACACTGGTCTGAAGCTCATCCACTAACGAGCTCTAAATATTGACACGAAGCTTCCAATTAGCTTTTCAGTAGAATGTTTCTCTTAAGTATTATTGCTGGTGACCGTGAGGTATTTGAGGAGATCCTCTAGTATGTAAGAGATCTAAACAAACAAAAATAAATTTGTAGGAAACTGCATGCAAAAAATAAAGGCAAATAGTGTTAAAGATATTTTACAACCTCGGAGACATAAAAGATGAAAAAAGAACAGGCTGTTACAGAACAGGAACAAGAAATAATGACAGAGCTCTTGGAAAAATTTTATATACAGTACCTGCAGGAAAGACCTTTTCAGATGATAGGACTTTACTTAGGAAGCTTTGGAGAGATGTGCGCCCCTTGAAAATGAGAAGCAAAAGGGAAGAGATAAAACCTCTCTCTTCCCTCCCCCTCTCCATACCGAATCAAACTCAGGACCTCAGACTAGCTGGGAAGGCACTTTGCCACTGAGCTATATCTCCAGCCCTTCTGGTGAGATTTTTCTAAAAAAGAATAACCAAATTCCAAAAGAAAATGAAAGAGCATGTATACAAGGGGTGGGAAGTTGTGAGTGGGTAGGGATGTGGGTAAAAATGAGAAGCAATTTGTGTCATATACTGGTACAAATTCTCCAATGTTGTGTGTGATTGTTAACTGTATATAAAATGTACCAATAAAGAATTCAATTAAAAAAATAACCAAGTAGTTCAAAGATAACTGATAAATGATTGTATGATAGCTATTTAGAAAATCTGGTAACAGATTTGATGGAGCAAATGGAAGTAATGAAATATGGAGATGAAGCCATTATTAGGTTTTAAAAATTTTTAAATGAATAGAAAATAAAAATATTTTCCCCAGCATTAAATTTTACTTACAAGCATGATAATAATCATAATTCTGAAGAATAAATAGGAGTAATAGGGATGGCAAATAAAGCAATGTACTCATATTTCATGAGTAGAACTCAATTAAATACAGCTATCAATAGCTACAGAGAAAAGAATAATCACAGTATTTAGAAATGATAGAAAAAAAGAACTAGCAAAATTTAAAAGGTTGCCTTAGAGGAGCCAAGAGGGATGAGGAAGGATACAAGCATGTTCTGTTTTTGTTACAAGCCCCTCAAGATTATTTCATTGTTGACTGATTCGCCATTGTTTCCTTGCTGGAAATAGAAATAGAAAAAGATTACTTGAAACACCAGAATAAATTGCAACCAAAGCAGGATCAGGAGTAGCTGTTATGGAAATGAAGACAATCCTTCTCAATGGTGAGAAAGAGCAAACTTGGGCATGACAAATACAAAGAGTGGGCAATGGGGTACTGAGATCACCCAAAGGCTCGCCAGCCAACAGGGGACTCTGTGGGTAGGGTGGGGGTTAGGGTGAAGCAGAGTTAGTGCTTAGAGTGCAGATTTAGGGAGAGAGTCACTCTCAAAGATCTATGGGGCCCCGCTGGACACTGTGAGCGACTGTCCAACATGCACTCCTTGGGCCTCCTTTGGCTCATCCAGCCTGTTCACCTCAGTCCTCACTCTAAGCATAGTGAGTTGTAGCTACAGTGTTTGGAGCTGAGCACGGTTCACCCAACAGAGGGAGAACTGTATAGGAAGACCTCACTGTTTGATCAAGGGCTAGGGCAGAGGAAGAAACAAGAAAAACAGCCAATAACCCTACTCTTCAAAAAATAGACATGAAAAGAAAATCACAAGGTAGCTCTTGCTGTGAGTCCTATGCGGGAAGGAGTGCCATGGTAGGGGAAATTCTGCCGCCTAGGACCCAGGGCCTGTGTCCCACTCTCAGAGGGATGACCCACCAAGAAGCTAGGGTAAAAAGCCTCACTCTATGCAGAAACAATGTACCAAAACATAGAAACAAATGATTGAAGGTACAAGAGAACTTTTGAAAATCAGACCCTCAAAAACTGACTGGTGAGAAATATGGAGACAAAGATAGTAGAGATTTGAAAAACACAATTAACAAGCTTGATTTAATGAGGAGATTAAAATATTATCCTAAACAGAGAGCACACATTCTGTTTCAACATGCATGGAATATTTACAAAACTTTAGACATTCAACCACAAAGGAATTCTTAACATATTATCCGAAGTAGAAAGCATACAGCTCCATTTTCTAGTCATTTTTGCAGGGGGAAAAGATAGCCCCTCCAAAACCGCATTAATCACTTAAGTATTTTTTTTAAAATTTTATTCAGTTACCATAAAGTTCCTGGCTGATACCATTATATCCAAAGAGAAATTAGCAAGAAAAAATAATACAAATGTATTTAATCGTAGTTTTATGTGACAAAAAGGTCTTCAGAACTGCAGGGTCAAACAAACGGGCACCTGTGTGTGTTTACACTTAAATGTGATAAAAAGTGGGCAGCCGTGCCCATTTATGATTTGGAAGCTGTCCTGATAATAAACTGAGGCACACGTTGTGAGGCCTGTGTTCAGGTTCTTCCTTGGCAGAGATTTATGATGCCCGCCCTTTCTGGGGCGCCTGGCACTGAGGGTGCTAAGGGTCCGCAAGGTGAGTGTGACCCTTCAGGCTCCCTTGTCTACATCAGTATGGGTGGGGGCAGGGCGCGACGTTCCTGATTCTGCCGTTTCTCTTTCTGAGGTTCCACATTTTCAGGTAGCCTGTCTCAGGTTCTGTACATCCTACTACTTCCTTTCACTTTGCTTTAGTTTGTATGATTGGCCTTTTCTGGGTCTTCTGACTGAACACCTAGTTTATTTCTGTCATCTGTCATGATTTTTCAGTAAATACTTTGACTACAAATTATCCTCTAAATTCAGTTTTCGATGTCGAAAAGTTTTTCTCTATATTGATTCACTCTTTCTCAGTTGAAGAGTTCCTGATTTTATACTTCTATTCCATCCAAAGAGTTATTGTTTTACAGGTCTGAAGATCAGAGGTCTAACTGCGTTTCTCTGGGTGAGAATCGGGTGGTGGCCGAATCCTGCTGCCTGCAGACCCAGGTCTCAGGGACAGTCTGGTTGGACCTCCTGTTTTCGGTGGCCAGTGGCTATCCCCGTTCCTTGACTCATGGCTCCATCTCTTTGAGGGCAAAGCCAGCAGGGCAGGGTTGAGTCCATGTCACGTTCTGCCCCCTCAAGCTAGCTATTGCCTCTTCCATTACCATTAAGGGCACTAGATATATCTCGGTAGTCGGGACAGTTAGGGACTTATCTTCCACCTGCAGCTGTGCTGCATGTTCACAGGTGCTGCGAATCCTGGTGTAGCCATCCTCAAGTTAACACCTCCCTAAAGTATATGTATCACTTTCGTAATGCAAGAATACCCGAGAACATTTCTTAGAAATTAAAAAGAATTCAACTTATTTTATTAGGATAAAAAATGTGATGTTCTAGGATCAGGTATAAATATTCCACAAATGGAATATTTCCACAGACCCAAGAACCTGGAGAAATATGTAGGTGCAACATGGCATTAGACTCAAGGCATTTTTTAGGTCATGGAGAAAAAGGAATGGGACGGTTTGCAAGAGGAAATCTGAGATGTTACTGGAAATAAAAGGAGTGATCTTTATTCGCACTATCCCACAAATAAACTTCATGGAGATTTGCAAAACCTTGAAAACTTACAAAAACTTGAAAAGAATTAAGTATTGGAAAAATACATAGAGAAACACACTTATAATCTTCCAGAGTGAAACTCTTCCCAGTCCATAAAGCTCAAGTTAATAATATTAAAATCAAATAAAAATAAAGGCAACAGGCTAAGAAAACAATAATTGATCATACATGTCTAAGAGAATTAGAATCCATAATCAATAAAGATCTTTTGCAATCTGACAAGAAGATAGCACTAAAGGCAAATGACCAAAAGACATGAACAGCCCAATTCACAGAAGAAATGTGATAGCAATGAATACGTGAAATCATGCTCAACTCACTAAGAAGGAGAGCTAAGTTATAAGTTAACAAAGAAGTATTCCTCTAGACGCAATATGTTCACTAAAAGCACAGGTACCAATGTGCACAGTTGGGGTTTGAAGAAAGGTCTTGCTGCTGATTATCCACAATGAGGTCTTGGGGAAGTTAACCTCAGTTTCCTTACTGAAAATGATAATAATACATCTTAACTCAGAATTACTGTTAGGGTGAGTGAGTTACTATACGTAAAGTTTTGAATAAAGCCTGTGCAGAGTAGCGATTTGGTCAGTGCTGGTTCCGTACTGTATTATAAGGCACAAACATCTTGCTTGCAAACACTGCCCATGCACATACATAGAAGTTCACCAGAGCGTCATTTGCTGTAGTGAGAACTGAATGACTATGAGTGCCATCAATGGGCAGCAGAAAGATAAATTTTGTACCTTTAAGATATGGAATAACAATTAGCTATTAAAAGGTTCAAGGACAAGGTGAAATAGGAAGAAATGTGCGAAAGGATAAGAGAAAGGGTGGATAGGGTAAAGTAAGAAGGGAAAGAAAAAAATTGATATTAAAAAAAAAGGAGGGCCAGAGATTTAGCTCAGTGGTTCCAGCACCTGCCTCGCAAGTGCAAAGTCCTGAGTTCGATCCCGGTAACCACATACAGTGCTGGGCATGGTGACTCACACCCACCAGCAATCAATACCACATACCACAGTGCCCGGTGTGGTGGCTCACACCTGTAATCCCAGCACTCGGGAGGCAGAGACAGGAGGATTGCTGAGTTCGAGGTTTGCCTGGGCTACATAGTGAGCTCAGGGCCAGCCTGAACTACAAAGCGAGACCCTGTCTCAAAAACAAACAAACAAACAAACCACAGGGACAATGACAAGAAAAAGCAAATTATGAAATAACTTTTTTCTAAGAAAAGTTAGATTGGCAAAGGACTACATCTACTCATACTTCAGACTGTCAGTCTAGCGATGGGTTTTCAAATACTTCGGAAGTAGGCTAAGAATCTGAAAGCTGTACAACTTCAAGGACAAATATTCTACAGTAAACAGTCTCCATTCACTGTTTCCACTGTACATAATATTTTGCTATGTTTTATGTCTCTAGGAAAGTGATGTTTGCAAACTCAAACCATGGGCCTTCAACATCATTTTAGATGACATAAACAAATAAAAAATAAGGCCAACCTAAGCCAGTTGTGTTTATCAACCTGATCCCCTCTGAAAAGGAGAAATGAAGGCAAATACCCTTTAATACTATTTATTAGTGAAGTAATATAATACATTTTGACAAGTTGAACAGTTGTAACAGGCGGCTGTTAAAATCTCTACAGGGCCTGTTTAGAATGAAAACAGGAGTGAGAGACAGCTCTATAACTGGGTTTTAAGAACAGCTCAGCCATCAACTATATCCTAAGCAAGTACTTTTATCCAGTTAATTTACGGAGTGAATCCCTCAGGGTCTCTAGCCGTCTACCACTGCAGCTCATTAGAGCCCAATATCCAACTTTTCTCATTGTAGCACTGAAAGCTTGTATGCTTAAAATGTAATTAAACTTAAAACAAACAAGATCTTTATTCCCTGACAGTCCTGCTCTTTTTAAATTGACAAAGGCATGAACTTATATAGGATTATTTAGAAAGCACTATATGTTTCAGCCACTTATGGCAAGACATTTGCCCAACTGTTCATCCCACATGCAATTAGAAATCTAAATACTTGGGTAACGGGTTTCTGTTGGGAATTAAACTTGCAGATCTCTTACAAACGGGTAATGTGGTAAGACTCGCTGTCCAATGAGGTGTCTTATTGAAATATCCCAGGCCGTTTCACTTGTCACAGCTGTCGTTTCAGCCGCCTGCACTCACAGTGTATAGCTTTCATTACGAAAATAGAAATTTGTGTCCTAAGTGCTGTTACATTACTAATGCTAAATATTTAATTCCCTGGGGTTCCAATTATGGTTGAGCACTGGCAACACTGATTCTACTTTTTAATAACAACTGTAAAAGCAATTTGAGCATTTTTTCAATTAATTAAATACATAGTGAACGAGTAACCTCTTGTCATTTTGCCCTCCAGGACCTGAGCTAATTGGTGTAGAATAAAATGTTTTGAAAATTAACTGATATTCTGCTCTGCGTACTGTTATACCATTAAATTAGTTGGCAAAATGAAGTTTGTCTTCTAATAGTTATACTCAGTGCAGTCTGCAGATGTGAGAAAGCACCTGTGTTTTACGTACGTGGCAGCGGCTCCGCTTAGAGCCCAGTTCAAAGTCAAGCACAGATTCTCTAAACACTAGTCAGAATCAGTAATAGTTTGCATCGTTCACAGATAAATGTAATGAACTTCGACACAGCAGTTTCCCAGATTCCATGACACATTTTCACCATTTACTTTAAATATTTTGAGTTTGCTTGAAGAATTCCTATCATTAATTATATTTGCACAGAAAAGCTCGAAATATATTTTTAGATTTTTGTTTTTCTTTTCTAAAAGAGAAAGCCGCAAACCAAATGTCTGGGAAAATCTGCTTCTTAAAACACTTTGTTGCAGTTTCTCCTTTCACCGTAGAACAGTGTCATAAATCAGCTCCAAATTGGTGTTTCAGCTGAAAACAATGAATCATAAAAGCAGATGCCATATTTTAAAATGCACTTTTTTTCTGAAGGAAAATGAAATGTGATTAAAGAAACCATCTTCTTGTAGAAAAATGTCTCTGACAGGTGTTCTTCCAGCTCTGAGTCTTGATTGGCCATAATCTAAAATCCATGCTCGAAGTGTGTGTCTTTTTGGCAGCTGTCTGTCTAACAGAGATGATCCCCTAAACAGGTTTTACTGAATAAAGAGTCTCAGCAGAAGCCTTGTGGATCATCGAGTAAGACAGAGAGTGAAATTAATCACTCTGGGAGAGAGGGGAAAATAATAGGGAAAATTCAATCACTTCCATACCCATCTTTAGAGTTTAAATCTTTAATATTTCTAAGATTATAGTAACATCTTTGAGAGATGAATCTAATTACAGGATTAACTTAGTAGCACCGGTTGATTTAAGTAGATCAGCCGAAATTTCTGATTTTCTTCTAAAACTAAGGAGGATAATGAGGACAGTTTAAAATGCTGGGGTTGAGCTGATGTCTCACAAAGTAATCTGAAGTCCATCAACAAATACACATGCTCACAAATGAATGAAAAGAAAAACATAAATTTGTTGAAGGATTGCTTAAATATTAATTTATATAGAATATAACTTTTTAGTAAACCATTAAAAATACAGGCTAAATATATCCTCTACTGAACCTGATTCTTTGATTGTTTGTTTTAGTGCTAGGGAGAATTAAGAAGTCTTAATACAATAAGCTGTAGAATTTGTAAATTATATATCAATTATTTTTGACAAAGACTATCTTTCAAACTTGAGGAACAGCTACATTTTTTAAAAAAGCAAAAGAATTTGTACTTTTAAAATAAGTGGTACAGATATTGTATTACAAAATGGATCTGATTTATTCCCAAATAATTATGTACCTAGTTTTGAAAAATAATTTCATTAACTGACTTACTAGCATGTGACCAAAGCACAATTAAGCCAAATACAGCAATACCCAATTTTTTAAGAGGAGTAGAACAGTAAGGCCACTATATTTAGTACCAACGAACTCAAATGATCACGCTCAATTGGCCAGCTGGAGTTGGCTGTTGAATAGCCAGTGGGCAGCCTCAGCCTCCTCCTCCACAGGCTCACATGCCCTGTGATCAAGTCCCTCTCCCTCTCTCTGTGTGGCCATGAACACAACGGCTTGGGAACCCCAGTCTACACAGTCAGAACTAGGTCTTACTATAATCCACCCAGATGAATAGTAGAACGAGTGGGAAAACCCAC
>PVIC010002351.1:0-78259 GCA_004025085.1 Thryonomys swinderianus
GGAACTGCACTCAGATTTATTCAGCCACCCGGGGCTTGGGGAAGCGGTTCCCTGCGAGATCCGCAGATCCCGCGGGAAGGATGGGGCGGGAGAGGAGCTTTGGTCTCTGGGGCTGGGCGCTGCCCAGGGAGCAGCAGAGCCTGTGGCAGCGGGAGCAGGAGCGGGAGGCGCTCGCCTGGGTCCTGTGCAGGACGCCGCTGGCCCCGCTCCTCAGAGGGGGAGGCCTTCCGTCTCCCCCGACACCTTTGCTGAGTCAGTATTCAAATTCAGACAAGACCTGCCTTGCCCAAAGCCTGTGCTCTGTTGGACAGACAGAGCACTTCTGTCCAGGTGTTTGAGCCCACCGCTCATCGCTGCCTTACACCGTTTCCAATTTCTCACGTGAAGTCCAAAGCGTTGCGTCCTGAACGGAGACCTGACGTAGCTCAGGGTTTCCGTGAACCGGAACGAGCGGGACACAGCTCATCTCTTTGCTGTGTTTTCCAGCTGTTGCCACGTTGGGTCATAGCCGTCCGATGGCCTGAGAGGGAGACGGGCCCAGGTTACACGTGGCAGGAGCGCAGTCGCGTCCCACCGGGCTCTGTGGCACGCGTGCTGGACGCGGGCAGGGCAGGGAGCAGCATCTCAGTCTCTCGGGGAACAAGGTCTCGGACTAAGAGTTCGGACACCTAGTTCTAGTCTTGCCCCCTGACAAACACTGGCAAATTAATTTCTCTGGGTCTTCATTTCCTCAGCTGTAATTTGGGAGCTTTTGCTAAAACAAATTTAGTCTTGCAAATAATTATTGACTCTTTTATGAGCATAGTCTTACTTGGTATGGTAAGAAAATAGACATGAGGGGGCCGGGGATTTAGCTTAGTGGTTCTGGCACCTGCAAGCTCAAGGTCTTGAGTTCAATCTCTGGCACAACATACTACAATGCCAGACATGGTGGCTCTCACCTGTCATCCCAGCACTCGGGAGGCAGAGGCAGGAGGATTGCTGAGTTCGAGGCTTGCCTGGGCTCCATAGTGAGCTCAGAGCCAGCCTGAACTGCAAAGTGAGACCCTGTCTCAAATTAATAAAGAAAATACATACAAACATAAAGTGACACTCCTACATTTAGAGGGATGGAGATATGGTCCTGTCTCTGCAGCCATCATCAGCCTATGACAGTGCCCTGAAGCCCTGGCACAGTGGCCTGCAAATGCTCCTGGACTAGGGTTCCCGTCCTGTGGAAAATGTCAGGAAGGCGAATTCCTGAAGCCAGAGACCAGTCAGCAGGTCCTCGGGACCCAGCAACACGACTGACACGCCCGCCAGGGCTCCTGCTGCGCTCTGCTGCCGAAGGGCTGTGCGAGGGGTTCCGCCCTGTGGTGCTGAGGATGGAGCTGTGGCCTCGGGGTGCCCGGCGAGCCACGGCCCTCGGCCCTCGCTTTCCCGCCGCAATGCTCTTTTCTCAGTGCTGGGATGCACTGTCTGAAGCGTCCTTTTTTGAACACTGCTCTTCTCAGCTCATTCATGGGCTCCCAGATATGTCTGAGGGACTGATAAACGCCTGGAATGTTTTGTTTGGAAGAAATAGGACCAGGACTGACTAGCTTGATTCGCAAGGACGGTCACAGCCGGGGGCAGTGTCGGCACCGGCCCAAACCTCAGCCTTTGGCTCTTCGGGATCATTTGTGATGAACAAAATCCACACATTTCACACTTCCTTTATGCCTGTGTTGGGAGGAGACAGTTAAATTGTCCCTGGTTTGTAGGTTTATGTTGTGTTTGTAACCTTTGTAATTTTAGAGAGATCTTATTTTGTATTAACCACAAAAATCGACACGAGCGGGAGTGAAGCACAATGAAACGGTAGCAGAAAGGGCGTGCGTCTGTTTGAGTCCGCGCTGCCGGGGCCGCGTGGCAGGCGGACTGCAGGGCCTGCGCGTGGGGCCCTCCCGGCTCCCGAGCCCTGCTCCGCGTCCACGGGGCACTGCTCGCCGCTCACGAGCTGCCGCCGTTTCCAGCAGACCCTGGAGAGCGGCTCTGTGAGTACGCGGCCGGGTAGCCTTCCGGGAGGTGTGCCCCGAGGGAGCGGCGCCCCACAGCGCCCAAGTCCGTTCCCGCGCGGGGATAACCCTTGTTCGCAGGGTCTTCACCGTTCGGAGGGAGTTTCCTCAGCTCCGGCGCCCTGGGCCGCCACCTCCGCAGCGCCGCGAGCCCCTGCCCGCCACAGCTCTGCGCAGAGCCGCCTCCGGGCAGGGCAGGGTGCGGGCAGATCCGTGCGGCCCGCATTTCTACTCTGGGCAGATGGTCTCCTTGCCAGGCTTTGGATGTTGTCCTCCTCCTCCAACCCAGAGCCGCCCAGCTGGGGGCCGCCCGCGCCGGGTTCCGCAGGGGGCCGCTCTCCGCCAGGCCCCCTCGGACGGGGCTGGGCTCCCCGCGCGGGCTCCTCCACCAGGGCTCTGCCTCCGGCCAGGCCGAGTCCCGAGGGCGCAGACCCGACCCCGCCTCTCCGTGCCAGCCACGGAGGCCTGCAGAGGGCTCTCGGGCCGCGCCTCCGGGAGGACGCTCTCCTGCAGGCCCGGTGACGCTTCGCCCGGAGGGTCCCTGCGCTGGCCGTGGCTTCAGCCCTGCCCGCGTCACCTCTTCCGCAGGCGCTTGGATTTTGTTAGGTAGCTGCCTTCTCAACAGGAGACTACCGACCCGCCGTCTATACCTTAAAGTATCAACCGTGCCCGTCGTGGCCGGCTCTGTGTCTCAGCTGAGAAGTCGGTTCTGCAGAGGAGGCGTCGTGTGCCCCGCGCCTGTGGAGGGTTCGGGTCGCAGGTCGGCAGCCCCGCGCCGGCCCAGCGGGGAGCCACACGCGCGGGGAGTGGGGCGTGGCGGAGCCTGCCCTCCTCGAGACTGGCGCGTGGAAGGAGAAGGCGGAGGGAGGCTCGGCACCCCATTATCCTCCGAAGCGCGTGCCCCGGAGGCCTGGAGCACCCGCCGGGCGCCTGACAGTCTCTCCGGCTCACAGGGTCAGGCTGCGGCCGGAGCCTGTGCACCGAGCCTTGTCCACGCCACGGCAGAGCCGATTCCGGCCCAGCACCCACGGACACCCCGGTCTAAGCGTCCCACCCAGAACCTCAGTCGTCCCCACGGCAGCAGCACGATGGGCGGCGCTTCCGTGCAGAGCCCTGAGACTGGGAGACGCTCAGAACCTGCCCAGCGTCACACGAGACTCCGTTTTCCCAGGGTGCTTAGCACTTCACCGTAAGGTTACCATAGTCTTTTGCTTAGCCAAAGCGTCGCACCGCCAAGAGGAGACTGTTTAGGGACAGGAGGTCTGTCTTTGGGCGTGCAAGAAAGCCCTTTTGGTGCGATACTCGCTGCTAATCAGGCCCCTGGGGCTGGAGTCCTGGGCCTTTGCCGTTGTGAGACGCAGGCTGCAGCCCCCGGGTGGGCCGCGCAGCAGAGCTCTCATGGCCTCAAAACGGAAACTGAACTGTCTTTACCTCACTAGTGGGCGCTGCGTCCGCCAAGCCCTGCCTCACTGCCCGAGAGCCCAGGAGCGCGAGGCTTCCCCTTCTCAGCGCAGCGTCTCCACAGCTGCCCTCTCGTCCTCTGGGGCAGGGGCCCTCCGCACGTGTGGGCCTCTGCTCCGCCGACGGCTGAGCTCCACGGATTCTGGTTTCTTTGCATTTGTCCCTGGTGCCCACCGTTTGGGTAATGTCGTAACTGATGCCTTTTAGCATTGCATAGGTTTCAGCCTTTCAGGGACTCAGCCTACAAATAAAATACGGGATTCGCTTTTGTTCTAAATGTAGTTTAAGACTTGGAGATCGCTTGGTTTTGGGCACTCCATTCCAGGGACTCCGGCAGTGTCCACAAGCAGCGACTGAAGGTCACTCCTGGCTGTTAGTGCGCTCAGAGCCTCCTTTTCCAGCGGGCGGGGCCGCGGCTCTCCGAGGGGCGGGGCTCGGCTCCCTCGAAGGCGCTCCGGCCGCCTGGGCTCCCGGGCACGTCCTGCAGCTGCGTGCGCGGTCGCAGGCCTCAGGGCCGCGCTCTCTGCAGACTGTAACGCTGGACGAGCAGAGGCCGCTGCCCTCGCCATGACGTCGTCGCCCACGGCTTTCCGACGGCAGGAGAGAAACCGGGGAGAACCGAGGATGACTTCCTGCCCGACCGCGGGGTGCTGGGCTGAGGGTGTGGGCGGCAGGTGCGCAGCCACCCGACCGTCCCGCGCCGCCCGGATGAGCTCTGGGAACAGGCTCACGTCCGCTTCGCACTGGTTTGCTGAGCCGGACGGAGCTCGATCAGAGGAACACCTGCCTCAAGCAACTCATCGCTTCTGCGCATTCTGCAGCGAGGCTTTTTCTCTTGAGGGAATAGTTACAGAACACTGGTTCTGGGCATCCAGCTGGTAATTGGTTTTTGATCAGTTTCTTAAGTTTAATGGAAAAAAATGAAACACTCTTTTTGAACTTCTTGCCTAAATGGCAAAGCTTATTCTCTTTGTCTTGAGATACACTGAGACGAAGTCATCTTCTTAAATAGTTATTTGTGGAAAGCAGGAGTGACTTACAGTTTCCGTCCCCAAGAACCTGAGCCGGACGGCAGGAATAATCAGTAAGTCAATGAGTTGTGTTCAGCTTGGTTTTCTTTTCTTTCTTTTTCCTTTGAAAGAGCTAACTGCTAAGTTGTTTTAAATAAAAATGTATTTCTATATTTTTATTTCAGCCCTCAATCTTCTTCCATATTTGTTATCCAAAATGAACACACCTGGAGGGAGCTCTTCGTTTGAAATGCTCTGCATTGCCTCTTTGGACCAAGGAAGACTTAATGGGTGCTTCACGTGGACTCCATTTTCAGAGTGAAGACCAGCGCGCTCAGGAGCCGCTGCTGTGGGCTCGTCCTGGTCCTTGCCGGCCTCCTCTCTCCCTCTAGACAGAGGCCTTGCAATTAGAACTCAATTCATCTCTGCGAAGTTACCAAAATAAACTCCCTGTGAGTGAGCTCATAGGAAAACACTGGCCAGGTGTCCTGGCGGGGAGAGGTCGTGACCCTTAGTCTTTTCTCCCCTTCCCCTTCCAGGGTCCTCCAGAAAGTGGTCTCTAAACGAAACTCTGGTCTTTAAGCGTCCTTAGGAATTTGAACAGTTTCGAACTGCCTGAAGCCACAGAGTTTACAGAATCACTTTTAAAAACAGGCATTTCAAAGAGCAGAGGAGAAAAGATACAGTATTTACACATCGTGACCTATCTGAAGATGTAAATGAGTTCTAGAATGTATGATAGATATTGAGAAATAGAAAATAGTCAAAGGGAAAAGGGTGGGGGTAAGTAACAAGGGGAAAGAAAAAATATGATGTTAAAAAAGAAAACAAATATGTATGGGGTTGGGGGTTGTCGGGTGGGTAGGGGAATGGGAAAACATGGGAATTAAGTTGTGGCATATGCTGGTACAACTTTGCAACGCTGAGTGTGGTCGATGTGTATGTGAAATATACCAGTAGAGAATTCAATTTTACAAAAAGGGCAGAGGACAGAGCCAGTGAAGGGACCTCTTTTAAAACAGCTTCATAGTCCCGTGGCTAACAACAGGCAACACACAGATGCTTTTTGGGTACTGGACACACAGACCTGGCGTATGGCGGCACAGAGGCAGAAGCTGCCAGTCTGTGTGAACGCCGCTCTCTCAGCAAACATGTGTATTTATGAGTTGTACACGTGTCCTTCTGTACCATCATGTAACGCTCATCAAAAATGTGCGGAGGTAACAAGTGCAGGATTTAGTTGTGTGAAGACCACAGCTAAGTACAAGTCCTGCCCTTTCATTATCACATGCCATGCGTCTCTCTGGGCACGTGCCGTGAACCTGGGCGCAAGGCTGGCGGCGCTCGTGGACACAAGTGGCCCCTGCGTGGCCCCCGTCTGCTTCGGCGAAGAGTGTTGCCGTCCCGGGCTGCAGCGGGTGGAGCAGGTGCTGTGCTCTGGACTGGCGCGCGCGGTCGGCGCCTGGGTAGCACAGGGTGTTACTTCGCGTCTGTGGAATTCTGTTTTGTCATATAAAAACAAAAGGTTTTGAGTTTACCGCTTTTCCTCTGAGGTTCTTTGTGACTCTAGTAATCCATATTTTGGACAGCTAAATTTTGTGGCCCCTGGGAAAAGTGACAAAGGTTTGGACAGCTGGAGAAGGTGGCTTAGAAGTGGGTGAGATTCGGAGTCAGAGGGGACTTCCGGCTGGGGTGGGGGTGTCTCCAGGAAAGGGCCGACTCGGGGCTCAAGGCCGCAGGATGAAAAAGCCTGGGGCTGGGGGGAGTGCCTCGGGCAGACAGAGCGAAGCGGCTGAGGGCTCACGTGAGACCTCTGTGCGGTAGGGCGAGCGTCTGGAGATTCGGCCGCCACCGTTCGAGACGCTCCTGAGAGGCGCCTCTTGGGTGCAGCGAACATTCAGGCCAGTGGACGGGGGTGGAGCGGCCTACTCGCCACAGCGAGGGCGGGCCTCGCCTCACAGCTGAAGGTCGTGGTGGGCAGAGACAGGATACCGTAAAGCAAGAGGAGATTCTGCCAGTAGATGTTCTTTGGGCTTGAAATTCAACTTTCATCTTTACCCTGTTGCTCAGAGTTTAAACTCTCCAAACCTACACAGTCGTGAGCCAGTTCCTTAAAACAACTCTTTCTACATGTATGTGTGCACACGGCTGAGGCCCACGCTCTGGAGAACACTGATCAGTAGATACTAGGGGCCAGATTTGGGAGCCCTCAGGTGAGGGGTGCAGCTGACACGAGTCGCTTGAGGGATGGGGCATTGTTCTGTTTGGGAAAGTCAGATGTTGAAGGGAATAGAAGGGAAAATTCACCTCAAAATCATGCAGTGAGCATCTGGAAGGCTGGCGCGCCCTGTAGAGACCCACTCAGCCAGTCCTGAGGTACGGCTTTGATCAGCTGCGTATATGCTGGGTAAGAGCCAGAATCACACCTGTGCTTTCACAGCGCTTTAGAGCTGAGGAAGACTAAGCCAACACAGGCCGCAATGCTTAGTCAAAACGTGGGGTGCGTTATTAATGAAGAGATTGTTCCTAAAGATGAGAATAAGTTGGTGACATAATTCATAAAAAGGCAGAGAATGGAGGTGACTAAGACAGATAGCAAAGGGATAATAACATGGCCTCGAGACAGGTTCGGAATCAAGACTGTTGAATTGCAGGAGCCAAAGAAGTCCTGATTAAGGTGTCCAGACTGAGAGGGAAATGTCAACTTCTCCACATTTTGGATTTTGATAATTGTGTCCTCTGGTGGCTTTTGTCATGTTCTTCTGACCACTGTACTTCCTACAACTGCTCAGTTTTATCTGGCAGTCTGCTTAAATTGAGGTGCGGTCTCGTGGCTAGAACACACCGCGGGTGAAGCCTGGCCTTTGTACCGCCCGCCTCAGGGGGCGGCTTGCTCCTCTCTGGGGTGCTAATGTTGATCCGTGGTGGGGGAGCTGGCACCCGGTCCATCCTACAGTTCTGAGCCTTTCACCCCGAAGTGCTGTCTGCCCTGGGGGTCATTAAGGGTTACCAAAAGCAGTTTCTCATGTCCACGTTCTCTTCAGTGTTTCTTGGCTAGAATAAAGGGATTGTCCTGGAAGACAAGAGAAATGTAGAATGAATGCTTGATCACTTCTCTTTACTTACAGTTTTCAGAATGAGTTGGTTCCCTAGCACCCTGCAAATATGACCAGTTAATTTTATTTATTATTTTTAGTATGATAATGAATTTATAAATTTTTAAAATCTTGATGTGCTTTACTACATTGAGCCATGTTCTTACTGGTGTTCAGATGATTTCATCTTTGGCCATTTTTGCTCAGCTGATCTCATCAGTTGGTGCTGCTTCCAACTGGCTCCTGTTTCCTTCGAAACGACCCAGGGTCTCCGCGGTGGCCTGGGTTTCTGGCTCGACAGAGCTCTCGTTGCCTCTCGTGCACTTCCCGCGCGGCTCTGAGACGAGCCGTGGCCCTGAGGAGCGCTGGCTGCTACTGGTAGGAAAGGAAGTCACGAGGCAGGCAGGGCGAATATGCTTTGTAGAACTCGTGTGGACGGGCTGGCGAGACCGTGGCCACGCAGAAACCCTCGGAGAAACCCTGGGCGTACAGTCCCGTACACCACAGCCTGGTTTGGGGTCTCGTGTGATCATATGAAATTTGGCATTTCCTCTGTGCGGTGGCTGAGCAACTTACCGTGGGTGGGAAAGTTGACCTGTTTTATAATGCACACATGAGAGAATCTTATGCATTTATTTCCACCCCTTGTGAGGGTCCCTATCCATGCCCTGAGCTTTTCTCATATATAGTTGACATCAAAAGCTTGATAGAAGAAAGTGCTATGGAAACTTAGGAGCCCAAAGCTGCCTGATGTGATTTTGTAAATTAGAAAATGATAGGCAAAACATTTAATGAGTTAGAACAATGAAGGGTGAGACTTTTTAGTATTTTGTTTAAAAAATTCTGTAATAATTTTGTACTCCATTTTCCTCTATTAAAAAAAATCATGCAATAAGAAAGACTCTAGAGGAGTAGTGAGACCTCAGACGCTGGTGGGATGACGGTGGTGGATTCACGGGCAGTAGTCACCTCCAGAAAGAGAGGGGCAGAGCCCGCTCGAGCCGTCCTCCCGCGAACAAGGCCGGTGCTCCCAGAGCCACCAACTGCCCCCCGGAGACGTTTCAAGGCGCTGCCTGGGCGAGGGCTGCATCCTCCGCCCTTTCGGATGGCACTGCGGCAACTACATGATGCCGTTCGTAGAGACAGCAGCATAACCGCCAGGGATCCTGGCCCTCACTGAGAAACGTGGCTCATGGTAAAAATAACCCCTTGGGAAGCTAGGTCAGCCCCTCAGGCTCCAAACCGAGCAGCCGGCCGAGGGAGGCCTGGGAGGATGTGGCCTTTCGCCCTAGAGGCGCTGGCCAGGTCTCTGCCTGGCGTCCGGGGCGGAGGAGGGCGAGCCAGGACCCAGGCAGCCGGCGGAGGAGCGGGCCAGCCGCGGGCGCCTCGGCGCCAGGCAAGCAGAGATGGATCCGGCCCAGGCCGGAGCTGGCGGGCAGCGGGGCAGCGGGGCAGCGGGCGGGAGGAGCCAGGCGCGGCCCCAGGCGCCTCAGCTTGGACACTGCGCTCCTCCTTGTCTCCGAGGCTGCTCTGCCGGTCGGACCCCGCCGCTGGGTCGCCCTCTGCAGCGACGGGCCGCGCTGCTTCCCTGCTCGGCTCGCGGCTCTTCTCTGCAGCCAGAGTCGCATGATGAGATCTTGTCCTGAGAGTCACCCTCGTCTCACGGGCAGACCCGAAGTGGTAGATGACAGTTTTCATGAAAACACAGATCCTCATCGGAAGAGCTGTCCAGAGTGCCGGAAAACGAGCAAACAGAGCGCCTGTGCCCGACAGCGGCAGCGCTCAGCGCGGGCGCCACAGGCCACTCAGGGCCCTGGCCAGCTCGGCGGGCCTGTGCGGGCTTCCCAGCGTGCCTTCGGGCTCTGCAGCTGGCTCCGCGAGCCCAGGGAGAGGAGTCCGACGGGGCGTAGAGCACCCTCCGTGGCCGTCCCGTCGCGGCCTCGGCACGGGAGGTCTGGCTGGCGCTCTCCCAAGGGGCCTCTGCTGCCGGCTGCCTCGGACTCCGCTCCCCCCGGGGAGAGTTTCCGCTCTGGCGAAGCCCACCCTCTGCTCTGCGCTGAGTCGCTGTGACCACAGCGCCGGTCTGGGCCACCTGCTGCTCCTGCGCCGACCAGGTGCACAGCGCGGGCTCCTGCCTCTCAGAGCCCAGCGATGGGCGTGGCCGCGGGCTCCCGCTGCCTCTCAGGGCCCCGGCGATGGGCGTGGCCGCGGGCTCCCGCTGCCTCTCAGGGCCCCGGCGATGGGCGTGGCCGCGGGCTCCCGCTGCCTCTCAGGGCCCGGCGATGGGCGTGGCCGCGGGTTCCCGCTGCCTCTCAGGGCCCGGCGATGGGCGTGGCCGCGGGCTCCCGCTGCCTCTCAGGCCCCGGCGATGGGCGTGGCCGCGGGCTCCCGCTGTCTCTCAGGGCCCGGCGATGGGCGTGGCCACGACAGGCTAAGCGGCCGCTTTCCCGAAGCCGCCAGGTTTCTCTCCTGCGGCCAGAGGCAAAGTCACGGTCCTCCGGCCTGTGATTGGTAGCAGGTTAACGTTCGCCGCCACTGCACGCGTGCCTTTACTTTCCCTGTGCTCTTTCTCTGATCTAGCTCAGCTTCGTGCTCTTTCACTGTGTTTTGTGTTTGTTATCTTTGCAAATCACCTTAAGTATCCTTCAGAAAAGGGCAGGGTATAAATAAATGCACGTGTACTGATTTCTATTCCATGATATAAAATAGGCAGTACAGGATGACAATTGTGAAATCGTTTCACAGTCACTGAGCATCGAGACAGGATTTCCGTTCCCAGCGGAGGCGGCGGCCGGCCGTCCGCAGGGCCGAGGGGCCTCGCCGCAGTGGCCGCTGCGCAGCGTGTGGGGGGAGCACTCTGCGTCGGCGGCTGCCAGTCAGCCTGACTCCCGGGATCCCACCTCGTGCCAAGCTTTTCCCACCTCAGGACTCGGCCGTCTGCTCTGCCCTTTCTAACTTCTGGCTCCATCCGTCCCTAAATCACTGGGCCAGACTTTCCATCTCTAATTATCCATTTCTTTTCATTTTTTTTTTTTGAGACAGGGTCTCGCTTTGTAGTCCAGGCTGGCCCTGAGCTCACTATGTAGCCCAGGCAAGCCTCGAACTCAGCAATCCTCCTGTCTCTGCCTCCCGAGTGCTGGGATGACAGGCGTGAGCCACCACGCCCGGCACTGTGGTATGTGGTATTGATGGCTGGTGGGCGGGAGTTTCCACGTCCAGCATTGTATGTGGTCACCGGGAATCGAACTCAGGACCTTGCGCTTGTGAGGCAGGTGCCGGAACCACTGAGCTAACCCTCTGGCCTAATTATCCATTTCTTATGGAGCCTTGGAGGCTCAGTTCCAACTCCCTGTCCCCATGCGCACTCTGCAGAGCCGAGCAGAGCAGTGTGCATCGCCCTACACTCCTCTCCTGCTTAGGCCTAGTGTTTAGTGTTGTAAGTCTTGCAAAAGCTAAATTTAATGCAATTTTAATTCATTCTACAATTTCTATTGCAAGCACTGGGGCTCAATGAATATCTCCTATTTGATTAAAAGTCACAACAAAAGCAATGTAAGCAAAAGCCTGAGCTTGACGAACCTAAAAGCATTTTGAAAGGAGTGTAAACAGTGGAGCAATGGATGATTTAATGGTCACTGCAAACCCCAAATGTTTTCACTAACAAGATGAACCCGACCGTTTAAAGAGGCTCATGGGTTTGTTTGCATTCTCACCTCTATCTGTGCGTCTGGCAGTGGTCTGCAAAGCACAGCGAGTGCTGGAAATGCACACTGAGTTCGGGGTTCGGCGTCCCACCCGGGTGCCCACACCTTTGTGAACGGGTCTCTGCTGGGCGGAGCTGATCAGTATTAGTGTGTCTTTCTCCTTCTAGACAGATTTCATGCTTTCTTGAAATTTGCATTTTCTTCTACCTTGGATCAATGGGTCCATTTCTCTGTCTCTTGTTCCCCATGCCAGCTTGTGAGGAGGATTCCAGGCCTCCTGCACGTGTGTGTGTGTGTGTATACGTGAGGGTCATGTCATGACAGCATAGCTGCGTCGAACAGTCAAAGAACACGTTAGCAAGGTACCTTGGGCAGTTGCTCTGATGGACAGAAATCTTTGTCCTGGGCACTCTGAAGACCTCAGACCTGGGTAAAATTTCACTGTCCTTAAATACATAAAGCCCAATACAGCTCAGGGCGAAGGGGGGTCACAGGTGAGGGAAAATATGTTCCCAGGACTTGTTTTATCCCTATTTCTCCTACTCAATTAGTTCCTGGATCTTTAATATTTAAATTGCATAGTTAGAGCATTCTAGGGTTGGTAAATTCATAAAGGTATAAGTTCACATACAGAGTTAGGAAGATTAGAATTGGAAATTACTAAAAGAATAACTTAGTGGTCGGAAGATAGGGCGTGTGTAAGGGTAGGTCAAGCACTGTACACTGCACACAGCCGCAGCCCCTGGCACCAGGCTTTCAGGGTCAGAGTGTGCCTGCCCTGCCTCTCTGGGGCCATTCCCGGGCATGACTGGTGGGCGTGAATCATCTCAGGCCGGGCAGTGTGCAGGACTTTCCACAGTTCGCGCTGTTGTGATCGCGTGCAAGGCACACGCTCCCTATGGATGGAGCAGTAGTGAGGTCAGCGGCGGGATCTAACACACGTGCTCTGGCCCGGAGCGTGTGCTGTCTCTGCGTCTCCTTGCACGGGATGGGGGGTGGCCCCCGAGGGGAGCAGTCCCACCTGCTCTCGCCGAGCCCTTCTGGCCCCATCTTGCCCTGTGAGGGCCTGCCGTTAGGACGCGGTCCACAGGAGGACACGCGTGAGCCTAAGATCGGCCCTCAGCTGCTCCATGAGCCGAGCAAGCGCCTTTCCTTTGCTACTTACTACCCAGCTTCAGGCACGTTTCCATGGCAACAGAAACTGGGCTAATGGAGTCTGTAATAGCCAAATAATTACTATCATTCCTTTAAAAATAATTTCTGCTCCTGGTCTAACTCTAAATCTTGTTTCCTACTCATATGACCTCATTCTATAGGAAACTGAGAAATCTACCTTTGTGGATAAAATATTTCATGAGAATTAAACAATTAATGAGGACACTGAGAGGTATAACTGCTGTTCCCAAGGCCTTGTTTCTGTATCTTGGAGAATGGAAGGAAGGGGCCCATCAGCTGTCGCGTGGAGGTCGAATGGAGAGAGGCGGACCGGGATAGCAGGAGACGGCGGCGGGGCAAAGGGCGCCTCTCCGCCCGAGGGCTCTCCGCCTGTGGGGGAAGATGGCCCGGGCAATTTCTGACAGTCCACATTAGAAGTAAGAACTTTTTTTTTTTTTTTTTGAGACAGGGTCTCGCTTTGTAGTTCAGGCTGGCCCTGAGCCTCACTGTGTAGTCCAGGCAAGCCTTGAACTCAGCAACCCTCCTGTCTCTGCCTCCCGAGTGCTGGGATTACAGGCGTGAGCCACCACGCCCGGCACTGTGGTGTGTGGTACTGATTGCCAGTGGGCGTGGCTGCACCCAATATTGTTGTATGTGGTTACCGGGGATCGAACCAGGGACCTTGCGCTTGCGAGGCAGGTGCTGGAATCACTGAGCCAACTCTGTGGCCCCAGAAGTAAGAACTTTTAAACATATAAACAGAAATGGTACAAGGAGACAAATCATCTTAAAAAAAGTAGAGTGCCTTCCCTAAGTGTAAAGTGGGGAAACGGAGGGAGGGAGATCGTGTTAGAGCTCAGCCTGGGCAGCTTGCTGAGTGTCTTGCTGAGTTCTTCTCTCAGAACAGAGGAACACGGACGGCGTGGGGACGGGGCTCGCGGGGAGGCCCCGGCTTGTCCCCTGGACCGCACAGAAGCAGCCACTCCAGCAGGGCCAGCTTTCACGCGCCCCGCTCCGAGAGGGCCCAGGACCAGGCCGGGCCCTTCTGAAGGTGCTGGCTGGGCCGGCGCCGCCTCTGCCCTCGCCCAGGACCCCACGCCCGGCTCTGCCGGCTGCGCGGCTGCGGCCTGGCGTCCTCTCGGGGCGCTCCAGGGTCTCCCTCGAACTGCAGGCCCAGGCTCCCTGACGCCTACTAAATGCACGATGACACTCATCAAACATCCATTATTTGCATTTACTGCACACCTCCTAATGTTTTTATACAAAAATATCTTCCTGTATTAAGAAAATAGTGTGGGTCAAGGAATGAATCCAGATAAAGAGGTCAAGAGTGGGGAAAGTGTGCTGAAGAGACAGGTGAGCGCAGAGTGCAAATATAGTTTTAAGAAAACACTACGGGGGAATTAGGATTTATGATGACGTCTCATGTCCCAGCAAAGTAAGAATCATGTCCAGCAGCCAAGCTGGGAGGAGGGGAGGTGGGGGCGGGGCTGCTGCTTCTGCAGAGGGTCAGTCCCAAACGCCCCCCAAGCTGCCAGCAACACGTGACGCCAGGCTGCCGGTGACTTAGTTTCTTTCTGGACTTCAAATGATGAACTGAAACTCTGCAACTTACTGTTGTACTGAAGTTTTTCTTCTAGGTATGTGGATATGAAATAAGATTAAGCATATTAAAGTGGTATGTTTAGTATGATTTCATTCTACAGAAGATCACTTTCTACATAGCCATGTGTAATTTCTTCATCTACTGTCAACTTTCTTCTTCCAGTTCCCGTGTTAGCTCCTAGTCTGTAATAACAGCTGCAGGCGCCTGTCTTGGGCTGGCAAGTTTTTACAGGGTCTCGCATTGTAGTTCAGGCTGGCCCTGAGCTCACTATGGTGTCCAGGCAAGCCGCCGCGAACTCAGCAATCCTCCTGTCTCTGCCTCCCGAGTGCTGGGATGACAGGCGTGAGCCACCACGTCCGGCATTGTGGTATGCGGTGTGGATTGTTGGTGGGTGTGTCTCCACGCCCAGCATTCTATGTGGTTACCGGAAATCGAACTCAGGTCCTTGCACTTGTGAGGCAGGCGCCAGAACTACTGAGCTAACCCTCTGGCCCGGGCTAGCAAGTTTTGAAACGAGTTCTTAGAAGCTTTCTGTACTGCGGAGCTTTGCCCGCTTTGGGAAAACTCAGACGTTACTTACGATGAAGGTGACCAGCGTCAGCTGTTTTTCAGGTCACACTTAAAATTCCTGAAGGCTTTTGAAATTTTACTTCCAGTCGCTGCTTGAAGACCACTTTACTATTGGCCAGAATTCACCTGAAAGGAAGATTTTTAAGATTATGTTTTCCCAGACAATGTCATGCTCCTGAAACATCTTATGTTGCAGGTTACACGTGTTTAATTAGAAGTGTGAACTTTTCCCTGGCATTTTCCTTTTCTTTAATAACTGCACTAGATTTATATTTCCAATACAGAATTTTTCCCAGATGGAGGAACATCACACCGCTGCGTTTGACGGGTTGTGAACAATCAGGCCATTGAAAGCACTCACAGAAACAGAAAAATTAGTGCGTGTTACATGTGTTACCTGGATCTGTTGTAAAGGAAGAAAAACAAATTGAAAATTAAATATGAACTGTGTTGTGACACCGAGGGCTCTGGCTGAGTTCCGGTCCCAGGAGGCGCGCTAGGCCCAAGGGCCACCGCAGGGGCTGCTTGCTGAGTCCGGCTCCCCGGGGCCGTGGGGGGCCCGGCCGGGTCCCCGCTGCGCGCAGGGGCCCCGGCGCTGGACGGTGGCCCGTCTCAGGAAGCCAGGGGAAAGGTTTTCGAAGTTTTCACCACCAGACATCATGAATTTTTGAGGAGATGTGTATGCTCAACCCATCTCATGTGTAATGTGAATTGAAACATCACAGGGAACCCCAGAAATATATGCCATTTTTATGTTTTCGCTTCCATTCAAAATTAGATGAACAAAGAAGAGGTGACTGAAGTGCTAGTGGCTGGATTCCCGGGGTGCGTTTCCTCAGGTGGCTCCCCGGGCCGGACGACCAAGCCGGGCCCAGCCCCGCAGAGTCCCGCGGTGGCTGCGGTGCGCTCGGACCCCAGAGTCTACGCGCCTCGTAAAGGCCTCGCCTTGGGGAAATGTCCAGGGAGTTAGAGGATCTCTGACAGCTGCGCGCTGCAGCAAGCAGGGCCGCCACTGTTCGGAGAACTGCCGTCAGCGCGGAGAGGTCCGTGCGGAGAGCGGAGCCGCAGGAAGCCTCGAGCTCACTGGCTTTGCTGCCCTCGCGTCCCCAGCCATCTTCCCCGCTGCGCCCCGAGACGTCTACTTTCTGACACCTCCTTTCCTTTGCTCCGTAAGCCGACCTCCGAGCTTCGGGCCCTTGGGAGAGGCTGCTGTCTCCTACTTCTGTTTCTTTCAGAAGCGAACAGCGCTCAGCTGAGACCTGGTGCTGTCGGAGGCCGGAGCCCCGGCGGAAGGAGGGCTGCGGGGCGTTTGGCCTGCCCGGCCGTCCGCCGCTTTCCTGCTGGGGCTTCCACAGTGACGCTCAGAAATAAATTCCGTCCTCCCTGGGTATGTGATGGCCACTTGGGGAGAGTAACGAGAACACCGTTGGCTCCTCCCGTCGCTCCAGATGGAAGAGGGTCCCACAACCCTGTGGTTTCCTCCCCACCGCTAACGTTCTCCTTAAACCCTTCCACTGCCAAATCCTACACGCCTCATGGCCGATGTTTATAATAAATATGTGTCTTATTACTTCAGATACAGATTTTCCAAATTCAGGTTTCATAAAACTTGATTACTTTAAAAAATAAGATTCATTTAAGATGTTACTAATATGGTGAATATTTGCATTTCATACATTACCGTACAAATCTGAAGGGCGTATCTTGATTTTTGCTTGTGTCATTTAAGATCATCTTCTCCAGCTACATCAAGAGTGCTGGGCTATGTAATATTGATAGAGAAAAATTTCAAATGACCTCCTGGGCTGGCACGGCTGTGAGCACATTTTACACGCATTTGTTCTGCTTCTTTACTGAAGGTCTGTTTCGTAAGGGCCAGTACCGTGACACGCCGTTCCATCCTTACCTCATGCTCCGCTTAGACCAAGCACGTGCAGGTGCTCACTGGTATTTTGAGGGATCAGGAAGAACCTTTCCAATATATACATTTTAAAGTATCATGTAGCTTTTTCATACGTGAACATAAACATGCCCAGGACGCCGCTGGTCTCCTCATGCCCTCCTCTCCTCATTGCCTTCTTGTCTAATAGTCTTTCTTCTACTTTTATGCCACCGTTTTTCATTTTTTATTTCTAGATCCTACGTATTAGGGGAAAGGTGACACCCATCCTGATTCGACGTACTTTTCTTAGCACGATGGCCTCAGTCCACCTGTTTTTCTGCAGATACACACTCCTGAGCGTGTCCTGGCTCCGTGGAGTGTGCACGCCGCACCCCCCATTCACTCACCTGGGGGAGGCGTGCAGGCTGGCTGCACGTCTGGCCCCTGTGAGGTGCACTGCAGTCCATGTGACTGTGCAGGTGTCTCTGCGGGGAACCTCGCAGGTGTCCGGCATGTGCAGTTTACTTTCCTAAGGTATACACATGGGCACGGCATAGCTGGAGCATATGGTGGTTGTAGTTTTAGTCTTCTGCTCTCCATAGCAGTCACACTATGTTTCTGCCAGCAGTGTGCAAGGGCTCTTTTCCTCCATGTCCTCACCAGCGCTTACTACTTTGTGTGCTGTTGATGGTCAGGAATGGACATTCTGAAGCCCGGAAGAGATCTTAGATGTCATCCCAACCCTTCACCTTGTGTTTTCAGAGACTGGACAAGTGACTTTCATGTCAAATTCTTTTATGGTTGCGTGCAGATCTGAATTGTGTTTATTTTTTGATTTCATAATATTACTTTAAAATTATATATTTGATTACCTGAGAGCATTCTGCTCCTTGTCTAGTTCTCCGCTAAGCACGCGCCCTCCGTGAAGACTCCCACCTTTTGCTGGCTGCGGGCCTGCGTGGTCCCTTCCGTGGCTTCTCTGACCGTGCGCGTCATCTGTCGGCCTCCTCGTCACACTGCAGGTCCTTCCAAGAAGTCGCCTCCGTCACCGCGCTTTCTAAGGCCTAACACCAAGGCCTTCCGTGAGACAGACACTTGGTCAAGCAGTTACCAAAGTGCGCGGTTCTTGTGTGTGACGTAGAGGGAAGAGGCTGTCAGAGATGAACCCCTGGGGTGCAGCACTCTGTGAGCTGCGTTCTGTGCACTCATAGCTGCCTCTCCCTCCCCTCTGGAAGGAATGGTAAGTTAGTAGAGAAAGAGATGGCAGATTTCTTTTTTAAAAAGCTTTCGCTTATTTCTGTCAGTCCAGGGGATGGCACCAAGGGGTCGTCACTGAGCTACATCCTTAACCCTTTTTGTTTTAAAATTTTTAGACAGGCTGTCGCTAAATCATTCAGGCTGGCTTCAAATTTGTAACCTCCCATCTCGGCCTCTCAAGTAGCTGGAATTATAGACACTGCACTGGCTTCTGTACTTTTTTGATCTTAAGAGGTAATAGAAATGGATTATAATGTACAGATATTTACAGTTAAAAAAAGGTTTTTTTTCTGTTAACTCCATTTTTAGTTCCAGAAATAAACAGTATAAAAAGCTTACAGTGTAGTATATATAATCTTAAAACTTTAGAAACACTTATGCAAATTCCACAAAAAACTATGCACATTTTTACCCCCAAATTGAATTGACAACAATTGTACAGCACTTTACTTTTTTCTGCTATACCACATGCTCATGATTAATACATTCAAAATGCCCCAATAAATTTATAAAATTTATTTTACTATATATTTGATTACCTATTGATTAATAGTTTGTTACAGTTCTTCCATTTTAAATGATGTTGCAAGAATGTTTGTATGTACATCTTTACATATGTGTGCTTGTCATGTTTATGTAGTGTGTGTTCTAAAGGTTGAATCATGGAATTTAAGAGTGTAAATTTAAAATTTGATGAATATTGAATGTTAGCCTTTAGGAAGGCCATATTGATTTATACTTCCATTAATATGTATGTATGTATGTATTTATTGAGACAGGGTCTCGCTGTGTAGTTCAGGCTGGCCCTGAGCTCACTATGTAGCCCAGGCGAGCCTTGAACCCAGCAATCCTCCTGCCTCTGCCTCCCGAGTGCTGACTCACACCCATCAGCAGTGAGTACCATACACCACGCCCAGCACTGTGGTGTGAGGTACTGATTGCTGATGGATGGGAGTCACCACGCCCGGTATTGTTGTATGTGGTTACTGGGGATCAAACCAGGGAACTTGCGTTTGCAAGGCAGCTGCTGGAACCACTGAGCTGAATCTCCCGGCCCGATATTTTATTTCTTCATCTATGTGACTACACATTATTTAATATTCACCTGCAGAAATTATACATTAAGGATTTAATCTTTGGGGTTGCTTTATAATGTTTTCTTCCACTTTGTTACTTCCCTTTGCAGTCCCAGAACACTGGGTTAGTGTGGTGCCAACCTAATCACTCACGTGCTGCGGTTTGGTAATCACAGGCCCCTAACCCCAGGATCACACAGTCCACACTCAACTGCTTCTCAAGAAGAAAGTCTCATCTCATCCCCGTGAGGATTCGGTGACATGAAACAGGCACCGTAACGGTATCTGAGCACCTGTGACCGTGTTCCTGCTTCCTGGGCTTCCTGCACCGCACTCTGGCCATCACTGGAGTGAAACCTTCGGAGAGAACGAAACCCGGCTTCCTGTGCGCAGCACGGCGCTCGCCAGCAGCGCCTGGCACGGCCTTCCTCCGTAGAGCCCGAGGGCGCCAGGCGGCCGGGTCCAGCTGCCGCCGACCCCGCGGTGCGAGTCCGCTCCGGGGTGTCCTCTCAGGGCCGAGGCCCAGCACAGCGCAGCCCCGAGAGCGCCCCGCCCTGCGTGACGCGCGGCGGAGGGCGGAGCTCGAGGGGTCCCCAAATGGAATGAAAACAGGAAACGGTAGCAGGAAACCTGTAGTGTGGGCTCGCTTCGGTTTGCGCACGGGAATCCAGGGAGCCAGGGGACGCACAAGCGGCGAGGCGCTCCAGCCCGGGGCCTCGCCCAGCCCTCCCGGACCCCCGTTCCTGAAGAGCGCGGAGACCAAGCGGGGCGGCGAGGCCGCGTCTTTGCTCAGCGTAACCACAGGGTTTCCCACACTGCCTTGTCTCCAGAGCCTGTTTGTATTGGTTTCTCTGAGATGGCACTTAATTGAAATTAAATTTTTAGAATTTTGGTTTTTGGTTCTCGGTGTCTGCAGAAGATGCTGTAAGGGAGAGGAGGACACCTCGGTCCTGTTACAGGAAAATGCGGCCCTCACGCTGGAGCCCGGGAGCCGGACAGAGCCGTCCTTGGGAAGCTTACTGTGATTTACTGCGCTCTGATAGGGCCTCACGCCCCAGAGCAGGCTGCGTTCGTTTCCCTCTCTGGCAAAGCGAGCCGAAGCGACGCCTTCGGAGGGCGTGGGCCTTTGGACGCTCTTTGGTTGACTCTCGTTCTGGCATTCTGTCTCCTGGACGTGTTCCTGCAGGACTCAGAGGAGACGCTTGTACTCTGCCGGGCGGGACCCAGCGGTGTGGACGAGCTCGGCTTGCGGGGTGGCCCCGGAGTCCCGCGAAGCACGGCGGCGCCCCCGGGCGGTGGGGTCTTGGGCGGTGGCTCGCGTCCCGGAAGAGCTCAGCATCCTGCCTCACGCGAGTCTGACCCACCCGCGGTGTCTTGCTTTCGTATTCAGCGTCCAGACATTTCCGTGATCCTCGCCAGCGGCTCCGACTGCCTGGTATCAGAGGCAGTCGCCGGTCTGTCCCAGACTGTGCAGGGCTTGCGTCTTGGCCTGTCTTCTGTTGTTGTGGCTGAACGGCCCGCGGCCGCTGAAGGCCTTACCTCTTAACACTTGTGCAGGGAGTCAGGTTTCCGTGTAAGGATTTTTAGGGGGACAAACCGTGTTCAAACTATAGAAATCTTCAGACATAGAAACCCGCTCTCGGGTCAGTGCTGATTGGTTGTCTTCAGCTTTCCTCTGCGCAGCGTGGATTTATTCATTCTGAGCAGCTTTCAGGGGTGCCAGCGCACGAGTGGCTCTCGCCCACAGCCCTACCCCACCGATCCGGCAGAGGGCAAACCCCGCGCGTGAGAGACAGGAGTGCCGCGGAGACGCAGGGCGCCCGGGCGTCTCCTCTCCCCCAGCAGCCTCGCTCCCGCGGGCGCCCGTCTCCTCTCTGCGGAGGTCTCGGTCATGAAGGTGGCGCTGGAGTCGCGTGCCTGCGCTCTGTTTTCTTGCCGTGTCCCTGATGGCCTCTCCCCTTCGCGGCTGGGACACACTTAGGTGGCCGATGCTGCCTAGAGGGCAAGCAGAGACGAGAGGAGGGAGCAGTGCTTCCCTGGCAAGGAGGCAGCTGGCATTCGTGAGGCCGCTGCTGCCGCTGTGCGGAGGAGAGGTGCCAGGAGGCCTGCGGAGAGGCCGGGCATCACACGGGTCGGGAGCCCGGCCTAGGTGGTCTTCGGCGGCTCTGCCTTTTAGCCTTTAGAACAATCTGTAGTCTCTGCTGTCGGTTGAAACACTGTTTTGTATCTGAGCCAAATCCCATCAAGACTTCTTTAAAAATAATGAGTAGCAGTCATTTGCTTGAAGAGGACAAAGCAAACGCTAGTCAGTAAAAGTGACGCAGAGGGGACTTGGCAGCACGTGCCAGGCGATTCCAGCCCCGAGCGCGGAAGCTGGGCCTTCTCCATCAGGCCAGGCCTCGAAGGACGTGTTTAATTAGGAGCTGGGTGAGAAATGGCCGCCAGCCAGGCCCGAGCAAGCCCGGGCTGCAGGATGGGCGAACACCTGAGCGTCAGAACCACGACGGCTTCCAGGCAAGACGCGCCCCTGCCCGGACAAGACCAGCTGGGGGAGTGACAGCACTGCCTTCTGCGCCGGCTCCGAGCGTCAGAGGACAGACTGCCTGTCCTCGAGGGCGCTTGGAGCTCACGGTGCCGCCCCGTGAAGCCTGTGCTGGGGGCCGGCCGTCCAGGCCTGAGCCGCGCGGGAGGTCGCAGGGAACCACAGCGGCCCGGAATCCTCCCTCCGCCAGACTCCGTGTCACAGCTCCCGCCCCGGGGCCCAGGGCCCCCCTGGCCCCTCCCGGAGCTCTCCTCAGTGTGCCCTCGGCTGGCCCGGGCTGTGGTCGCAGAACCTCATGTTCCCACGGTTCAGCAGGGGGGGCCCGAGCTCAAGGTGTCCCCAGCAGTGCTTCTCCCGGCCTCTCTCGCCCGTGCTCCCAGGGGGCCTCCGTCCCGAGTCCTTGTGAGCGTCCCTCGGGTCTCTTGAGCACCCAAATCTCCTTTTCTTTTAAGGGTACCAGCAAATTCGACTAGAGTTTAGTCACCTCTTCCACGGTCCTATGTATAAATAAAGTCTCTGTCTTAGTCCCTTTTCTCATATGCCCAATTTCTCAAATACCCAATATGCCAGGCAGAGTTAGAGGAAATGCTTATTTCAGCTCGCTGTTTGGAGAGGGGTCAGCCATAGTGGGCTGGCTCCCAGGCCGGGGGAGACAGAACGTCGTGGGCGGAAGGTAGCAAAGCCTCGAAGGACAGCTGTGGTTCTTTCTCCCTCTTCTGTCTAACCAGGCACTGGATGCGGTGGCACCGACACCCTGCAGCACCATGCCGCAAGCCTGGCACTGCTCCAGCAGTCCGTCCGGGCCACACGCCCACGATCCAGTCAGTCCCCTAGGAAAAAGCCGCGGCCGTGGCCTCAGGGGGCTTTGGGGGACATGCAGACACAGCTGTCACAGTCACTTCTGAGGCTCTGGGCGGGCAGGGTGGCACCCAGACCAGCTGTGACAGCGCGTTGAGGGCAGGGGAGCGAACACAGCACACCCTCCCCTGGGCCCCGGGTGGCGCTGGCTCAGCATGGCCAGTGTCCTGTCTCCAGCTGGAGTCACTGTGGTCTGTGCGTGACGGCTGGGTTTGCAGGAACCGACTTCTGGAAGGGAGCACAGCTCGCCGGGCGGACGGCGGTGGTGGCGCCTGCCGCAGGCCCGAGCGCCTGGCGGCCTCTGAACTTCTCTGGGTGCCCGGGAGGTGCCCTGCTCTCCACTCTTGGCTCTTGCACTCTGTGTACCATTTTCCCCTCACTGCAGCGTCTGTGTTTTATAGAAACTTGCTTTGGCCACACTCTTGGAGTAAGAGTTGGCTGACATTTTAAAGATAACGTTACCTTCTGACGTTGGGATTGGAGCCCTTGCGTCTGGGTTATGTGTGGATTTCTCAGTCCGACCTGCAGGCCCCGGCCCCGCGCGTCGGTCCTCCGGACGGACCCTGTGGAGGACGGCAGTCAGCGGCCTCGCCGGCTGCCTGCGCGGTGAGAGGGCGTCGTGCGCTGGTCAGGGGGCCTGCGGCCCACGCGCCCTCGCGGCACTGTGAGAGGCACGCTGCGGCTCGGTCTCCCCGCCGTGGGGCTTTGCCTCGGCTGGCGGAACCGGCTCCTGTGTGAGGCTTCCAGAGGAAAAGCCGAGTGACGGGCAGCAGTCACTGTGCCCACACGACTGGGCTCGACCCCGCAGCCTCTGGTGCTCGGTTCACGCCCGCAGGGCCTTGCCAAGCTGCGCACTAGCGCCACCACCCCGGGCGGGCACTCTGGGGCCGTCTGGGCACTGGGGAGCAGGGCCCTGCCAGCCGGGAGGGAGCGGCTCGGTCTCCTGCGGCCCGGAAGAGTGCGGAGCGGGCGGCGTGTGAGCTATTCCGCTGGGATGTCCAGTGCCGCTGAGCGCAAGCAGCAGGCGCTGTGGCCGTGAAGCCGCCGGGGAGAGTGGGGTTCAGAGGCAGAAATTCTTCCGCCGCCGTGTCCTCGCTGTACCGTGGCCTCCTTGGGACTGCTGAAGATTGGGGATTAATTTTTTAAGATCTTTATTTTATGTGAGTGCGAGAATAATGGGGGACGAAGATGTGGAAGAAAAACATGATTTTATGACTAAAACCCCAAAGAATCTTGTGTGGGAGCAGGACAGTGAGAAGGGTCATAATACCCCATAAACGGCTTCTAGTTAATTTCAAAAATCAGATCCTTTGGCAGCTAGCTTTTAAACATGAATGTTTCTCTAATGAAAAAAAATAAACGAAATATCAAGGGGCCTTTGAGCGCATGCCCTCCAATGTGTTTTTAGACTTTCAGAACAATAGCCATTAGTATTTCAGAGATACCCAAGGAAGTATTTGTATTTTTCCAAGTTAAACTTCTTCCTCACCATCTTCCCCTACGAGCTCAACTTGCTCCAGGCTGTCTGCGGGGTCTGCCCTACTGGAGTCATGTGAACAGCTGGGGCCAGCAACCACAAGGTGGCGCTCGTGTGCACAGGTGAGTCGGCAGAGCCTCGGCCAGGGTCTGGCATTGCTTTTGGGCGTCGTGGCCAGGGCCCGTGCCAGGTAGACTGGAGACAGTGCCCTCTCTGGGTCAGTGTCCAACCTGACATGGAGTTGAACTGAATGTCTCTTAGAGGAAGGACAGTGGGAAGCCAGTGGGGAGAGTCATCCAGGCCCACTGGGTGTTGTTGGAAAAGGAAAATACCTACCAGAGTTTTGAGAAGCTACATGCACGTGTGTGTGTGTGTGTGTGTGTGTGTGTGTGTTTCACTTTTCTTCGGTACATGAAGGCCTTCTGGCCTGCTGCGGCATGGATCCTGAGTCCCTCAGGGGACACGTGGAGACAGCTTGTTTCCAGCCAATGGTGCTATGCAAAGTGCATGTCACCTTCCTGCAGCTGTGCTACTGCAGGTGTGACTGAGCCCTTCTCCTATCTTCTTTCTGGTCATTGTGAGGTGAGCAGCTTCTTTTACCCTGTGCTCCTAGCATGATGTTAGGCCCCACACAGGCTGCAAACAGGGGGACCAACTGACTGCAGACTGATCCCTCTGAAACCATGAGTCAAAGTAAACCTTTCTTCTTTTAAAGTTAAATAGCTCAGGTGTTTTATTACAGTGACAGAAAGCTGACTCATGCATTTTTTTCTCTTCCAAATCCTTTCTTTCTCTGCTTGTAGGTCAGACAGAGGAGAATACAACAGACAACTCTGTATAGGCAGAAACGGAAGGGCATCTTGTCCATGAGTTGCCACTGACCAGTTTAACTACTGACCAAGACCACCTGTTAGAGTTTTATACTAGAGAGAAATAGACTTCCACTTTGCTTAGAGCTGTTTGTTGTAGCTGTGGCCTCTCTGATTAACACACTTTTTTCTGTTGTGGTCTGAGAATCCTTGAACTTCAGTGATTTCAGCGTGGCTGTGAGCCTTGAGCATGCTAGTTGTGTGATTTCAGACCTGCCCTCTACTGGGCTGGCAGCCGGGCCTCCGCAGGACTGCTGCTTCTGTTCCTGAGGTTTCCCTCAGTCTCCCATGGCTGCTGTGCACTTCCTGCCTGTGCAGAAGTGGTGAGTGAGCCTTTCCTTAATGGACCAGAACTTTTTCTCCGACATTAGATATTCAGGTTAGCAAGGCTCTGAAGCATTTTGCAGGCCGATTTTCTTGTTTTCCAGCACATCCCCCAGGACATTATTATTCTGTGGCACACAATAAACAATGGAGGGTTACAAACAGGTCCAATGTTTTGAGAAAAATTAGATTGGATGGAGTTAAAATTTTATTTAGTGCAGGGTTTCTCAGCGCTTTCAGCATTCTATAAAAGGGGTCAGCAGACTTTGGTCCCCAGGTCAATTCTATCCTTCCACCTGCTTTTGTAAATAAAGTTCTGTTGAAACCCAGACACATCCATTCCTGCAGGTATCCGCTGTGGCTGACCAGGTCCTGCTGTATTGGTAAAGCCCATAAATAGGAAAACAGTTACTGTTTGGTGCTTCAGGGATTAGGTGTGCAGTGAGAGGAGGGTTTGCTACGGCCACAGTCATTTCTCTTGGATCAGCTCTTAACCTACGGAGAGTTTCAAATATGTTCCTGGAAGACTGACACGCAAGGCTGCAAGGTGTTCCTGCTTCCTTCCACACGCCTTCCCCATCCGTGGCCGCGCTCAGCCGTGTTCTCCTGCCTGTGAACCCCTGTCTCGCCTTCTCGCTCATGGTGCATTTCTGTCCCCGACTCTTCGGCGCGCTTGAGACCCAGGTGCTCGTGTCTGTGCTCCTTGCTTCTCTCTCTCACAGTGCTCTCGGGGACATGGGTTGAAGTGTTGTCTCTTACTCTGTACTTCGTCTCCCCCAAAATGCACCTCGAGGCTCGGTGCTGTGGAGCAGCGGGCCCTGCTGGATGAGCCTGCGTGACCGGAGTAGCGCTGTGAGCACCGGGCCCCTGGTCCTCTGACCCTGCACGTGCCTGCTTTGCCCTCTGTTTTTCCACCACGCCAAAGCAGGACATGGTTCTCCTCAGAAGCCAAGCAAATGTCAATACCAGTCTTGGACCTCCAGAACTTTAGGCCCAAATGCACCTCTTTCCTTATAAATCACTCAGCCTCAGGCATTCTCTTACAGTAACAAAGTAGACCGGAACACACTCCTCCACTGCAGCCTGTCATGGTGCTGCAGGGCACAGAGGCCGCAGGTGGCAGAGCCCTGAGCGGACACAGCTCCCGGTCTCGGGGGACCCTGCTCTCGGGCGCCCAGGCCACGTGTGCTCAGGCTGAGGCCACGCCGGCCTCGCTGCCAGGCAGCCTCGGGTGTGTACAGAGCTGGGAGAAGGGTCATCTGAAACGCCTTTAAAGCCTGATTTGTAAATAATCTAAGGCCAAAGACAGAACAAGTTAAATATTTATTTGAAGATTATGTCTCTGAGGAGGATTGTTGAAAATCAGTGAGTGCTTTGCCCTCTTAGCTTTTCCCTCCCCTGCTGGAGGGCGTATTACTTTTACGGCTGTGTTTGACAGCTAGAACAAGCCTCTGTAGATTTAGCGGTTGTCTGTAGTGGCATTTATGTGTTTGAATGAGCTGGGTAAACAGGAGGGAGGGAGGTGTGGGCAGTTAACGAACTCCGAGGACCTCTTCGCGCACACTTCTGCACTGGACAGATGCTGGTGTGAAAGGGCCATTCACAGCTCTTTTAAAGAACAGCACATAAAAATTCCTCCCTGCCCACGACAAGTTTGGAGAGCACAGCAGACCAGCACTCGGAACACAGTGGGTGGAGATCTCCAGAGTGGACAGCAGCTTCCGGGCAGCGAAGCTGTGCATGTGGCCACGACTCTCTGGATGAGGGAAGCGGGAGAAATCACTCACTCACTCACCAGGTGTAGTCTCCTCACAGCACGTGTGTGTGTGTGTCTGTGTACCACTATCCAATGCACAAGTTCCTCTTTATCCACGGTTTTCCTTTCTCAGTACAGAACACCTATGGTTAACTGTGGCACAGAAAGATTAAATGGCCAGTTCCCCAAATGGATAATTCCTAAGTTCTACATAGTTATTATTACTATGTATTGTTATACTTTTTAAATTTTGTTATGAATCTCTTCATGTGTCTGATGCATAAATTAAACATCAGAATGTATAGAAAACACCAGCATCAGATAGGTTCTGGTATTGTCTGTGGTTTCTGGTGTTTTTGAGCCCAGGGCGCATTCCTGGTGGACAAGAGGACTACTGGACAAATAACGATACTTGGAAAATTGCTTTTTTCCTTTTTTGATGGATGGATCATGGAATAAAAGGATCACCTCACCGCCCTTTGGTAATCAATACATGGGTTTTCCTCCCTGGTTTTCCTCCGTGGGAAGCCTTGTGCAGTGAGCTGGGCTGCTGCAGCTGCAGCCTTTCCCGGTGGCCACCTGTGAGCTCCTGGGGGGCCCTCACCTGGCCGGGCCTCGTCTTCGAAGTAAAGAGGTTGGACTGAACCAGGGTTCCGGCCGTGTGCATGACCGCACGGAGCCGCGGTGAGGCCAGTGCAGGCCTGGGAGCTCACGGTTCCGCGGGGCGCCCGGCAGCGCCCCAGGCCCGAGCGCGGGGAGGCGCGGGGGAGGCGCGGGGCTGCAGCACCTCTGCAGGTCCCTGCAGGTGATATTTTAATACCGACATTTTCCCGGGACCCCCAGTGTCCACAGTGGATACTGGGGACATTTCAGTAAGAGTCTTGACGGTCATGACACTGGCAGGCAGAGGAGTCGGAGAAGCGTTTCACACGAGGTCAGATGCACACGTCTCATGATGGCAGCTTCTCCTGGACGGGGAGCAGCGACACCAAGGGCCTGACTCCTGCGTGACAACAGCACAAGAATAAAGCCACTGCCGCCTGTCCTGGGCCCAGACAGCAGAGACCACGGGGGGCAAAGCATCGGGCCCTCAGCCGTGACCTGCGGGCATCGGGACCCCAGGTTTCTGGAGACCCCGTGGAGGGTGCCCCCTCCCCGGCCGCCTCGGTTGGGCGTAGGGAGCTAAGCTGGCCCCGCACTTGGGTCCCGCCCCCCCCAGCTCTCCCAGGTTTGGGGTGCCTGCCCTCTCCACAGTGCCCTGCTTCTTACCGCTGCCTAGCTGAGCCTTGGTTCAATGCCAGCGCCCACCTAAGGGCCCCCTGACCCCCCATCTGGAACTGATCTCCCTTCCTCCGCGCTCGCTTGCGTTTCTTCGTCTGATGGCTTCGCCTCCCTCCGTGTTCTGGCTCCTGGGGTGTCGCCGTGTCACTCCCAGCGGCAGCTCCCTGGACGTGGGCTTCTTCTCCTTTGTGTCTCCTGTCAGACACGTGACGCTCAGGGGAGGCGGATGGAAGCCCTGCAACGGGGCCCCGGTTCATACATGTCACAGTTGTGACTTACTGCCAAGTGTCCACGCGTGTCTGTGCGTGTTTAAATAGCCCTTGTATTTCAAAACCTACTGTGCTGCTATTCGCAGTACTGCTGGTTGCTCTAGGTAACCCAGTCTCCTCCACGTTGTCAACGGATCTCAGTGATTTTTATTTTAATTTCCCATAAAGATTATTGGAGTGTAAAACCTATGTTTTAAGCGATATACATAATTTTATCTTCTCAAGGAGAAACCTTATTTTACAGAATATTGATTTTACTCATGTTCACGATGGAAAGGCATTTCAACAGCAGCGTCACACAGCCGGTCAGAAAGAAGCTGGGTCGGGATTTGAACCTAGGTCTCCATACTCCAAATCTGACTGTGATGCCCCTGAAAATCTGTAGTTCGCAGCCAGAGACCGGATAAACCCTTGTGCCTCTTGGGTCCCCACAGCCTTGGGGCTCCCGCCGGGCTCCGCCTGCCTGGACGCTGTGGACGCGGTGTGCTGTCCCCGTCGTGGCCTCCTCTGCTGCCAGACCCCGCCGGGGCCTCCGCTCCGCAGGCGGCCGGGCCTCTCCCTCAGACGCCCCACACCGAGTCCACCCAGTTCTCAACAGCGGCCAGGCCGAGACCCTGGGCTCCCGCCCTGCTGCCAGGAGGTGCGTCTGGCATCTCCCACTGCAGACGCAGGCGGAGCAGCGGATTCCTGCCCGGCTTCCAGGTCGGGCAGAGGAAGTCGGGCCGCTGGCAGTTGTCCCGCACAGCTGCCCTCTGCCAAGCCGGACGACCTCTGGGCGTGCGGAAAGGTACGGCTTTTTGGGCAGCTGCTTCCAAGGCTTTGGGGCTCTTCTGGTGCCATTTCCCTTTAGCTTCTCTTTTCAGGCAGACTCGGCCTCTTCATTCATTGCCGTAACCCAAAGGCAGCGAGGCCGGGGGCCTGGCGGCTCCAGCTCATTCACACCCACCGCAGGGGGAAGGCTGGGAGGCTTCGCTCCTCCTCTGCTCCAAGGCACGCCGGTGCCTGTTTTCCACTGGCCCTGCTCTTAAGCTTCTCTCCTTCCGCCTCTGTCTTTCCTCTTCGCTCTAAAGGTGAGCTGGACAGGGCTTCTCGGGACACGCCTGTCAGACTTCTGGGCGCTTAAGTGGAAAATTCTGAGTTCTCGGGAAGCCCCAAGCTGGGGGACACCCCAGCACCTCACCCTCACGCACACAGAGGGGTGGGGAAGCCTTCCAGGCTCGGCCGGGGTGCACTGGATTCCCGGCCTAATTATGGCCAGAAAAGTAAAGAAAGGTAATAATGGCTTTTACACACTTCACAAAGGGGAATCTCACCTCGACAGTTTGTAAATTTGCAGCGAGCACTGATTATAGGGAGGCTGGTGCTCCCCTCTTTGTGTTTGATTTGCAAACCAGAAAGCACACGCCCCCATATGCATAATTGGATCCTCACGGTCTCCGCCTCAATGTGTCCATGCAGTAGAAGTTTATTTATCCAGTGCTCATTCAAAAAGGAGCTGAATGGAACAAGAAAACTCCCACTTTGCGACAGGATTAGAGACCAGGGAGTATTCCTCCCCGAACTCTTTCAAAGAATTTTTTCTCTTTAAGTTTCTAAATCTGCTTGGGAAGAAAAAGTAAATTGCCAGAAGTGAGCTTAGTGGGGAATATTGTTCTCAGGACAATGGTGTCTTTATGGCTTGACTGGTATGAGCTCCTGCTTCAAAAAAATACAAGGGCTGGAGGTGTGGGGGTCTTAATTGCCTACATCTGATCAACTGGCAGCAAAAAAAGAAGAAGAAAGAAAGAAATCTCATTCAGCTCTGATTTGCCCTGGATCGGGTCCACTTGCTAATCAGAGTTTAATGAGGATGCCACTGGGCCCGTTGTATTTGCCAACCCTGCCGCTGAGGTCCCTGGCCCGTTGTGTGTGCAGGGGCCTTGCATCCTGCCACCCGGTGCAGGACGAGGCCCGGGGGGGAACGTCTTGGCCCGGAGAAGCTCCTGTGTTCAGGCCTGGCACTCCAGGGCACTGGCGCCCAGGGTGGGAGCCTCGCCCCACGCAGAGGAGACCCACACGGCTCTGGCAGCGTGAACCGGGCTTCTGTGTGCCCGCTGTCGGCGCTCAGCCGCAGGAACCGTGCCCCTCCCTCGGCTGCACAAAACGAATAGGCCGGCAGGGCCAGCGAGGCTGCGCAGGCAGCACAGGCCAGCGCCCGGGTTTCAGGCGCCAGAGAGCAGACCCTGGCGCGAGCCGAAGCCCAGCACAGGGCGAATGTGTTTTTAAGTTGCATTCTCTTTGGTCCAAAGTAAAAATATAAGCAAAAGCCTGGCGCTGGCTGGTTTTTAGCTGAGCCGTCACTCTTTTCTCCTTTAGGGCACAGCCCTCTGCTCGCAGGGAAGGGACCGAAGCGTCGGCGGCCCCCAGATAGCGGGGCTGCGCCCTCGACCTGGGCTCAGGGGGCCCCAGGATGGGCCGGATGCGTCTCGGAGCTCACGCCAGCCAGGCCCGCGGGAACGTGAGAGCTGCTGGCGTCCGGCTCGGGTCTGCGTCCGCCCGCGGCCTCCAGTCCAGGCTCAGAGGCCCGCGGCGCGAGCAGGGCAGCAGAGTGAGGGGACCGTGGGCCCTGTCTCGGCCGCCACCCCCACGCCTTGCCTCCACGCCGTGTCCTGCACACCAGGCTCCGGAATCGAGTCACCTTCGCGTCCTCTGGGGAGCCCTGAGCGCCTGCTCCAGATCCACTCCCAGACCGGACTCCCCGCCGGCTCTGGGCCGCTGACGGGCCGCGGCCTCGGGCGGGCAGATGGTGGGGCCGGAAGTGCTGGCTCCCACGGTTCGTATAGCACTGAGGGCAGCCGCGTGTCCAGCGCTGTGGGCGGGATCTACTCTCTTCCTTTGGGTCACTTACTAGTACTTAACTGACCCTTCCAGCGCCCCAAGTATGGTATTCAGCCCACCGTCAGTATTTTGGGGCTAGGGATTAGCTCAGGGCTCTGGTGCCTACCTTGCAAGCACAAGGTCCCAAATTCAATTCCTGGTACCCCCCACACCTCATTTAATCCTTTCTTAGTTTTCCTCATCCAGACTTGTAAACAGTCACATGGCTTTCTCGGTATATAAAAGCCTTAGCTCAAAATAGTGTCTTGTCAGTGGGGGCACACTGTGCTTCTTGCCCTCAGGTGTCCATTGTGTCTCGCCCAACTCCCTTCAACAGCAGGACTGCAGGCTGGCTACGTTCCACTTCATTACGTCACTTGCCACCCGAAGACCCCCAATACCATGTCGAGTTTTTAAAGATCAAAATCTCCCTTCCTTCTTCGTGGTGGGCACACATTTCTCTGTTCCTGTCACGTGGCTTTGAGGTGCTCTGGTAACACGAAGCAAAGGGGTCCCTTCTGGAGGCGGCGCCTCCTTCTGCAGGTGAGTGGAGAGGCTCAGAGAGGGTGACTAAATCGCTCCTGGTTACACAGCCAGCGGGCGGGAGGGAAGTGACCCGGTACCGTATTTCCTTCTTCCTAGCATGCTTTGGGCACGTTCCCCTGGCGGCTTGGCAGTCCTGAGGCCCTGCAGGGGGGCCTGAAGGGCTGTTTTTTCCGGGGTGGGCGACTCTAAAAGCGTAAGGTCTAACTTGCTCCAGGTTGGGGGCAGCCTCCTGCGATACCACAGTTCAGCTGCCATTGCTGGCGAGCATCCGGGGGTGAGGGACGTCTGCTCCTGCGCTGCCGGCAGCTGACTGCGCTGTCTTTTCCTCCTCACAGTCTGAGCGAACCCGCCCTGAAATGCGCGGTCACGTTCACCGGTCTTGGGGACCCCACCGCGGACCCCACCGCGGACCCCACCGCGGACCCCACCGGCTCCTAACGCACTGTGAGCGGCGGCGCGATATGTGCTGGAACAAACGAGTAGACGCAGCCTTTTAAAAAGTCAAACTGCGTTTTGAGATAACTGGAGATGTGCATGTACTTGTAAAGCAGGAAGCAGTGTCTCTGTGCCCTTTATTCCGTTTCCCCCAGGAATAATATCTTGCGAAACTGTAATACGATACATATCACATCCGGGACATTTGACATCGATCTAACCAAAATGTGGAGCATTTTTACCGCCACGTAGATCCTTCACGACCCTCTAACAGGCCCCTCATCGTGCCCTGCTCGCCTGCAGTCTCCTGCAGTCACTGATCAATTCTCCATCTCTGTGGCTTCGTCATTCCAAGAATGTTAAATGGAACCACATGCCAGTATATTTTTGGATTGAATTTTTCCTCCTCACATAACCCCCTGGAAAATGATCCATAGTACTACATGTATCAGCCATTCATTTCTTCATCACTGAGTTGATGCATGAATATTTTGATATGCTAATGTTTTGTTTAACTGTTTACCTGTTAATGGGAATCTGGATTGATTCCAATTTTTGGCCGCCCAGGATAAAGCAGCTCCGAGTCCTGCTGCAGACGTTCTGCGTGCACTGTCGGGAGATGCTTGGATTGCATATGCTCGGGCCATATGGTATTTAGGGTTAGTTGTGCTGGAAACGGAAACTTTTCCAAAGCGGCCGCCCCATCGTCCCATTCTACCAGCAGGGTGTTAGCCGTCCGATGGCTCCGCACCTTCCCCGGCACTGGGTGTCCTCGCTGTGGTCGGGTGTACTTTTTTCAGTACCTGAGCTTGCCAGGCAGGCGTGGTGCCGCGGAGCCACATGCCCGTCCTTGTTTGTTGTTTGAACGGATGCATCCAGCGTGTGGCGATGGGCCTCCTGGCTTTGCTTGGCATTTCCCCTCGGAGGCTGAGGAGGGCGGTCTGATGGTATTCTCCCTGCTAGCATGCTCAGGGTGCATGCCCATTTGCTCCCTGGATCACTGTTTAATAACTGCCAAGTTTGTAGAATTATTTATGCCATTATATGGTAGTCCTTGTGAGGCATGCAGATGGTAAATATATTCTCCAAGTCTATACTGTCTTTTCACTCTCTTAGCAGGGATTTTTGCGGGATAAAGGTTTTAATTGTGGTGCAGTTTATCCGTTCATGTTGGGGTGTTAGTCTATAGGCTCTTTATCTAGACCTAGAGACTGAAGATTTTATATTGAGCCCTTTTCAAAAAAATTTGTAAGGTTACAGTTTTACATGTGCTCATGGTGCATGCAGAGCTAAGTTCGGCGTCAGTATCTCCTGGCACTGAGCTGCCTCTTGTGCAATCTGTGTCCAGTGTCACTGCAGCACAGTTCACAGGCAAGAGTATCCTCTTTTACACAAAGAGAAAAGTAAAGGACAGATAAAAGGAAACAAGGGGTGGCTATTTTGCAAATGGGAAGGGGACCAAAGATAGAGGGCGGGGGAGGGGGGAGAAGAATTTAGCTGTGTCATGTCCTTAGATGAGCCCCTCACAGAGGTGATCGTATGTGTGGAAAGCACGATGTACTGGAGACCCTTCCCTTAATCCGCTGACTGGCTCTTCATGTTCACCGAAACACGGTCTATTCCCGGTTCTCCATTTCACGCGACCCATGTCTGCTTTCCACCATAACCACAGAGCCCTGACTCATGTAGCTATCCAGTATGCTTTGAATGGGGTAGACTGATTATTAATATTTTGTTATTCTGTTTTGAAATTACTTATCTGTTCTCCTTTTTTTGGTGATTTTGTGTGGATTCTAGAATAAGCTTAGCAGCTATGAAAACTCTTGCTGGTACTGTGTAACTCATGTTACAGGCCATGCGTGTAGGAGAAATGCCATGTCTTTGACTTCTTTCATCAGTCTTTTGATATTTTCAGCATACAGACCCAGTGTGTGTTTTGTTACATTTACTTTGATCTTTTGAACTATTATAAAATCCATTGTATTTTTTTTTTTTGAGACAGGGTCTCACTTTTGTAGTTCAGGCTGGTTCTGAGCTCACTATGGAGCCCAGGCAAGCCTCGAACTCAGCAATCCTCCTGCCTCTGCCTTCCGAGTGCTGGGATGACAGGCATGAGCCACCACGCCCGGCAATCCATTGTATTTTTAATTCTAACACAGTTACCGTGTGTTAGATGTACAATCAACTCTTGTATGTTGATCTTGTATTCTGTGGTTCTGATGAATTCACTTATCAGTGCTAAAACTTTTTTGGGGTAGATTTCTTTAGATTTTCCATGTAAGCAATCATGTATCATACTTTTCTTGCCTTATTGTATGGGCTAGGGCTTTCTAGTATTATACTAGAAAAAGGAATACGGAGATCTTTTATTTTTTTCTCAGCCTTACAGGGAAAACATTCAGTGTTTCACTTAACCGTGAGGTGTTTTTGCTTTTTTTGGAGATATTCTTTGTTGAGGAAGTTCCTCTGTGGTCTTGATCTATATCATCTATATCTATCTATATCTATATAATGTTGGATTTTGCCAAATGCTTTTTCTATGTTAGTAAATATGTTCACGTGATTAAAAAAACCTAGTAATATGGTGGATTTTTAAAATTGATTTTCAAATTCTGATCAATTTTGCTTATTGCAATGAAGTCCTCTGGGTTATGGTATATAATTCCTACTTAGTATTGTTGAATTGTACAATGTTCGCTATTCTCTTAACTTTTGCAACTATTAAATAGAATGTGCCAATAAAGAATTCAATTTAAAAAAAGTTATCTTTTGTGGAGGATTTTTATTTCTTGGTACTGTCCATTATCTTTGCCAGTTTTGGCACAGTGGCAATAAACACTAACTTCATAAGATAAACTGTTCAAGGTATGCTCCTCTTCTATCTCCTGGAAGAGACTACGTAGAGCTCATTAAACATTTGGATTTTTTCCAATAAACTCATCTGGGACTATAGATCTTTTGGGGGGACTTAAAAATTACAAATTATTTTTCTTAATAGTTGTAGGAGTGTTCACCTTGTCCAATTGTCTGCTTCAATGTGAATGAGTTACAATAGTTTGTACTTCCTGTGAAAGTGGCCCATGGCTTCTGACTTGTAAATTCTCATGCCTAAGGGTGCTTTAGGCCCTTATGGCCCTTGCCACGCCTACAAGGTCCCTAGTGAGGCTGCAGTTCTTTCTGTATTCCTGCTCTTAGTAACTTGTGGCCTGTCGCTCAGTATATCGAATGGTTTATCAGTTTGCTTTTTAAAGTATCAGCTTTTGTTTCAGTGACATTTTGTATGTTTTATGTATTACTTTACTTTCTTTAGAATGTCTGTATTGACGCATGTGGCTTAGTTTCCAGTGTTTTGGAGTGAATAGAACCCGTACTGGTTTCTCAGAGATCCTCCGGAGGATGCGACTGTAATCTTTTCTAACTGAGCTCAGGTACTCTGGCCGTGGAAGAGCCGCAGCGGCCGGTCACCTGGGTGCGAGTGGCTGGTGGGGGTCCAGCTGGCACAGTACCTGGTCAGCACGCAGCGCCTGAGCTTGCACGTCCTTCTAGAGCAGCACCTGAGACCCTGCGCTCCTGCTGTCCGACCCACGCTGGCAGCCATGGCTGCCGGCCACGGGCGGCTGTGCTTCTGCCGAGGCCAGGCGACGCTGCTCGTTGGTTCTGTCTTTCCTGAGATGGTAGGAAAGAGAGGAAGCCCCGCAAGGCGGGAGGGAGCTGACTGGTTGGCTTTGAAAGTCTGGACGGTGCCATGTAATTTATTCCGACTCCGTTTTGGTACAGTATGGTGTGAGTGATTCGGTAAAAATTTTGGGTGGTGGACACTCGGGATGTTCTGCTTCTCGCTTCTGTCTCCACAGCAGTGACTCGCACAGTTAGATTTCTCCAGTCAGCTTTCTCAGAAACCGAGCTCTGTTTTCCTGAGTGAGGCACAAGGAGTATGCTTGAAAGACAGGCAGAGACACATCTCGGCCCTCGGGGCATCATAAACTGGTGCAGACAGATGCTTACAGAACTCGATCCTGTTCAGATAAAATAAAAGGCAATTTGAAATCTAGCCCCTACTTCAGGTTTAAAAACAACTGTCATGATGTTATTTATAGCTTATTTATAGATTCCAGCATCTTTCCATCCGAGTTAGCACGAGCACTCCTCACATCTGTGTGTGCGGGTGACGAGAGAGTCTGACTTTGCACTTAGGTTCCTGTACGTAAGCACAATTAAAATGTGCTCAGCTGATTTTTTTTTTTTTTTTGAGACAGGGTCTCGCTTTGTAGTTCAGGCTGGCCCTGAGCTCACTGTGGAGCCCAGGCAAGCCTCGAATGCAGCAATCCTCCTGCCTCTGCCTCCCGAGTGCTGGGATGACAGGCGTGAGCCACCACGCCCGGCTCAGCTGATTTTTATTCAACTATACGAGCAATAGCCAGGTTAACTTTTAATTATGGTAGAATATGCATAGCACAACGTTTTTTTACCTTAACCACGTGTCAGCACGAGGTCAGGGTGTGTTGGGCTCGCTGCTGCTGTGCAGGCCCCGGACAGGCCCCCTTCACAACTCCCTGGGGACCCCGCTGAATTGCTGGTTCTTTGATTTCCACTCCTTTAACCTGTGGTCCAGTTTCAATGTGCTTTTATGGTAAATGAAAACTTAGAGCCTTAGAAAACTTAAAAACACATGCTCCAGATCCTCTTCTTACTTTGTTTCTGTCTTTGAAAAATAACCCTTCACAACGGCCCCCAAATTATGTGTACTGAGTAGATTTCTGTTGCTATTTCGGAGATCAGGCCTCTACGGGATAGTAACTCCCATGTTCCTCAGCGGTGTGGATTCCTTGCCTTCAAGGCCCGTCGTGGTGCTCTGAGAGTTGGGGATCCTGGACACATTTCATGCTTCTCTTGCTGGCTCATGGTTTGCTGGCGGGTTTAGGTTCCGGCCTCCTACATGGATCCTAGGCGGCACCTCGGTTCACAAATGCTTTTGTTTGCAAGCAGTTTGGCTCACAAACAGAATGTCTTATCAGCTCAGCACTGGCTAGCAGACACGACTGCAGCCCCCTTTCCCACACACACACAAAGGTGGCCTCTTTTCCAGAATCGTAGAACAGATTCAGCTTCTGAGCCCAGGTGCCACTGCAGCTCGATGCGTCGGAGACAGTGCTTCAGTCAGTTATGTCTGCCAGGGAGCTGAGGCTCTCCGCAGGGTGGTTCACTGTGCGGGGGTCGGAGCCAAGATTCTGGGCTCAACACGACCTCCTGGCAGCGCTGGGACTTGAGGAGACGCCCAGTCCTTCTAACTCTCGGTGTCCTCACTGCAGCGACCTTTGGATTTCCCACGGGCCCAGGGTAGCAGCAGAGTGACCCTTCCCCGTGGGTGTCTGACAGGTGCCTCAAACTCAGCAGCACGGGGCGGATCTCCAGGTCTTTCCCGCTCTGGGACTGGCTCCTTCAGCCCCCTTCAGACTGATGAATGCGTCCTGTGCATTGTGGGAGAGATCTAGTGCTCTCCCCTCTGCTTTCCCTGTTCAGCCCGCCCCCGCGTGCACCCCTGAGTTACGTTTTGCTCCTCCGTGTCCCTCCCCTCCAGGTTCACGGCCACCACCTGGCTCGCTCTGGTGAAGGGCACAGGAAGCCCCGTTTGTTGGCTCGCTCCCCTCCTTGGCCCTTCTTAACCCACCCCGTGGAGTAACAGTAAGGAAAAGAATACGGGTTCTCTTCAGGTAATCGCTGTGCCAGCAACTGTTTCGAGTGTGATTCACACATGAATTCATGTAATCCGTACACTGGTTGTAGTAAAATCCTCTTCTTAAAGCTAATCCATGGCTTCCCACTGTTTTAAGAATAAAATTCCAGCTTCTGTGCTGGTTCCTTGGGATCCCAAACGGCCAGGCTTCCGGCTCCTGACTGCTCCCCTGGGCCCCTGGCTGTTCGGAGCCACCCCACACTGCCAGCCACGTTCTTCCTCCGCACCTTCCTCAGGCTTTGCAGCCTGGTTTCCTTCAGTGCGTGGTGGCTCACGCCTGTCATCCCAGCACTCGGGAGGCTGAGGCCGGAGGGTTGCTGAGTTTGAGGCTAGCCTGGGCTACACAGTGAGCTCAGGGCCAGCCTGAACTGTATAGTGAGACCCTGTAAAACAAACAAACAAAAAAAGAAAATTAAAAAAAGAAAAGAAGCTAAAATTGAAGAAAAACTCTGTGCAGCTTCTTTGTGAGCTGTGGGAGATTCTGAGTTGTGCTCAAACACTCTCTACCTGATACACTTGGGTTTATCGTCAAGGTCCTTATGGTATTCTGTGTGTCAAAGCAGCAAAAAATTAGAATTGTTACAAGATGTGCACAAGAACCAAATCATTAACCAGATTACCAAGTGACACACGTGCCTGTTCGTACTTTTATTTATGGTTTTTCTTAATGTGGCACTGCCTTTTCCTTTCCCACAATGTCCTGAGTACAATCCAAACAGCTCGGAAACCTCACTGTTTGCTTTTGAGCCGCGTGTGTTTACCTTAAAGCGAACCGTGAAACCCAAACTACGTGGCTCGCGACTCAATTCCCCTTGTGCCCGCGTGCTGAAACCCACAGACTATGCAAGTGCCCGCGTGAGGGCGAGCGGGGCAGGGACGCCAGGCCGTGGCCCTGGAAGGCACAGCTGCAGCTGCAGCTCCAGAGTTCCCGTGCACGGGGCTGGCGCGCAGGAGCTGGCAGCGAAGGGGCAGGAAGGGCTGCGGGGCTCAGCCGTGCCCACGGCCCGAAGCACCAGCACTCGCCAGCCGGGGTGGCCCCGGCCTGGGACGAGGCGAGGGCCAGAGCCCTGGACAAACCCGGGTGTCTGCGGAGCGGGTGGAGGGAGCGGGCCGGCAGGAAGGAGCCCGGCGGAGACACCAGGCGGGACAGCGGCTCCGAGGCCCTCGCCTCAGCACGCGGGGAAGGTGGGCACGTGAAGCCGGCCGGGCCAGCCGTGCCCCGGAGCGTGCTCGCCAGGCTCCCGTCCTCGCTGGTCCTGTCCGCCCCTCAGGCTGCTCCGGGCAGGCTCCGCCTGGCGCCGGGTGCTGCCGCCCAGGGAGGTTGGTTCTGCCTGGAGAGCCTTCCTGGGCGGTTACCCCACGACTCGGTGGGTGGCTTCCCCTCGGTGACGATTTTATCAGTCCTGGGAGTCTGCGCCCGTCCTCAGCACAGGGACAGGGCGGGGGCCGGCGGGGGGCTCTCGGCTCGGGGCTCGGTCCCGCCTCTCCGCCTCCCACACACCCGGGAAACGGTGCCAAACACGCACGCTGGTGCCCTCCAGCCAAGCGCGCTTCCCGCCAGGAAGAATCTCGGCTCTCGCCTTGCTGCTACTTCCCCCAAACTTCGTCCAGCTGTCACCAAACGCAAGCACAAGCACTTCAGTCACTGAGGCAGGCCAGCGAGGCCTTGGGGCGCCGTGTGGGGCTGCAGCCTGCCCTCGCCCTGCCCCGGGCCCTGGGGAGTCTTCAGGGGCGCCAGCGCAGGGTGCCGGCGGGCTGCACTGCGGAGGGACCCTCGGCCACGCACAGCTAAGCGCAGCTCCGCTGTCGGGCACTGGAGTGTCTGAGGGGTCCGCGCGGCCGGGCCCGCGGTGACCGCCATCCCTGCCTGCTCCCTCCCGCGTGCTCCTCCACAGCCCACAGGCAGTCTCTGCCCTGCCCTGAGCACGAGCTGGCTTTGAGGTTCACCCTGCAAGAGCGCTGTGGGGTGTCTGTCCAGGCCCCTGTGTCCACCCTCCCGGAGGCGGCCAGCTCGTCAGAAGCAGAGCCCGCCGCGCCGTGGGGCCCAGGGCCTGCCTGGAGAGGGACCCGCCGGACAGCAGGCCTGCAGCTGGGGAAGCCCTCGGGCGCTCCTGCCTCCCTGGGCCGCGTGCGCATCGGACAGACCCTGGGCAGTCGGGAGCCAGGCCGCAGAGAACGGCAGAGGGGTGTCCTGGAGCCGCCGTGCCCGAGCTGCGCCCCACGCCCCTCGGAGCGGCTCCGGCCTCCCGGGCTGCGCGCTGACCCCAGGCCAGCAGGCGGGCAGTCTCTGTGCGCTGGACGCCAGCCCAGGCGCAGGGGCCCCGCAGGTGCAGCCCAGCAGAGCCGCAGACAGGCGTGGCCCTGGGACCCTGAGGGCTTTATCTGCTCGGTCGATGTGGCGCTGACCGGAAAATGAGTGTTTGGATCTGAGGACGGCGCCCGCCACAGGAGGCCTGAACAAACCGCGGCATCTACAGTCCGAGGACTATTCTTCGTGAGGGTCGTAAACCGCAGCGGTCAGAAAGCATCTAGCGGGAAGCTGATCGCCGCACGGCACACAAGGAGGCCGTGTGGGAGCACAGAGGGCGAGGAGGATCGCTCTGCTGGCCGTCTAGTCCCCGTCCACATGCCCGGAAGTTCCGAGCCGGGACACGGCTGGCCTTGCTTCGGCTGCACGGTAAACGTAGTGAGCTCCCGGGGACGGGCCAGCCTGAGTGTGAAGTTCCTCTGCTTCACACATGTCGGATTCGCACAGCCTGCAGGGAACTTCCCCTCCGTGCTGGGGTTAGACGGGGACCAGCGCACGGCGCCAGGCCTCCGCTGAGCGACGTCCCAGCCTCGGAGGGCAACTTTACAGTGTTCTCAAAGAATTCCGTGTGTATAAAACAAAGTTTCAGGGGCTGGGGATTTAGCTCAGTGGTTCCGCCATCCACCTGGCAAGCACAAGTTCTCTGGTTTGATCCCCGGTACCACATATCACAGTGCTGGGCATGGTGGCTCACGAATGTCATCCCAACACTCGGGAGGCAGAGGCAGGAGGGTTGCTGAGTTTGAGGCCAGCCTGGGCTATATACGTAGTGAGTTAGAGGAAGCCTGAACTACAAAGAGAGACCCTGTCTCAAAACACTAAAAAAATCCAAATAACAAAGTTTCAGCTGGGTATGGATTAAGAGATGGCGAGAGGGGCAGGAGGTGAGAAGAGGGCATGGAAAAAGGAGTGAAGACATACTGATTCTCGCTCCCGCTCCGCGTGGGGATTGTGAGCACAGACACGGGCTGGGGGACTTTGTAAACGCTTGTCCTGAGGGAGAATGTGAGAAGCCCTTCAAGGATGGTCTGTGCGTGTCGGAGAAGGGGCAGTGCTGATGTTAAGGAGACTTTTATCCAGGGTGTGGCCCCCCCTTATGCTTTTTTAGCTTAAATGGGCAGAAATGGACGGTGGCCGTCGTGCGTTGCCCAGCAGCGGGCATGCTCCGAGTGGCCAGTGCTCTACCCTGCAGCACCCGTGGAGGCTTCACACACAGCTGGTCGCTCAGAGCTGCCTCTCCGTGTGACCAGGGGCCTGGGAGAGCGAGATGCGGGCAGCCGCTGCAGGGGCGACGCGGCACAGCGAGAGGGAACGCACGCGCTCTGCGGGCAGAAGGGCTGCGTTCAACACGGCTGAGGGGGCGGTGGGCAGAGTCACGGGCCAGTCGCAGAGGCTTTGATACCGCTCCCGGGCACTGTGTGTGCCACTGCCGTGGGGCTGGCCCCGGAGCAGGCACGTGAGGCAGGCACTGGGTGGTCGCCCTGTTCCAACAAGGGGGGACTTGGACTCAATCCTCTGGACCCTCTTGGGTGTTTTTCAGGTGTATATGTGCATGTATATTTAAAGAGGAGGAAGGATCCCAGAGGGTTGGTAATTTTTGTTTTTTGAGACAGGGTCTCGCTTTGCAGTCCAGGCTGGCCCTTCCTGAGCTCACTATGTAGCCGAGGCAAGCCTCGAACTCAGCAGTCCTCCTGCCTCTGCCTCCCGAGTGCGGGGATGGCAGGCGGGAGCCACCGCGCCCGGCAGGGTTGGTAATTTTAATTGTATGCGGGCAGGTGTGTCCCCAGTCCCTGTACGAGCGCCTGTCACACGTCTGTCTGGGACATAAACGACTGCGTCTAAGCCAAGCGTCACTAAGTCCGGGAGCCGAGTGAAACCAAGGGCAGCCAAAACGAAGGTCTGTGCCTTATAATGCTAAGTCGGATTTCATGGGAGGATTTCGTGTAGTTTGCTTCGAATTGTGTCCGCGTTCTTTTTAACACAGTTATGCTCAGGTCTGAGCTGGCGCCGACTTGAAGTTTATGGACTGTGTCCTTTCTGAACTTTGGCAGGAGAAGCGTCTACAGAAGTGAGCGGATCTGCGTGAAAACGACTCTGTAGTTTTCTCCCAGAGGCACTTGACGGCCAAAGGCTTCTCTCTGGGCTGGCGTGGTGGCATGTGCCTGTGATCACAGAACTCTGGGAGGCTGAGACAGGAGGACTGCAAATTACAGTCCAGTCTGGGCAACTGAGTGATTTATTGTGAGCCTATCTCAGAATAGAAAAGGACTGAGGATGTCACTTAGTGTTGGGGCCGTGGCTTCAGTCCCCAGTGCTGAAAGAAAGCAGAAGTAGAAGAAATGAGTCTGGGACACAGTGACGAACTAGTTGCTAAGAGAGGGGCTCCCGTGTCCAGTGGGGAGGCCCCGTAGGAGAGTCCGAGCCGGCGAGCCTGAGCAACGGCATCCCGGAGGGAGCTCCCAGGAGGCTCTTCCCCGTGGGTGGAGCTTTCAGGACATGGACCGAATGCTTGTGATCATCCTCGTCATCCAGGGGCAGTCAGGCGGTAAGAGGAATGGGACACTGTCCGAAGTGAACTGGCCAGCATCACCTGAGTCTGCTCTCTTACTGCAAACCCTCTCACCCTGGTGGTTTGCAGGCTGTTACGATGTATATCTAGGTCTTTCCAAAGTCTCACACGCTCACAGGGGTGCTTTCGGGGGTGACTAGACTGTAGGTGTGTGAGTCCTTGGTCAGACAGAGCAGCAGTCTGGATTAGTCCCTGATGGCTTTCCAGCTGGGTGTTAGCTGGGGGGGCGAAGCCTGGTGGGAGGAGCTGGGTCACTGTGGGCGGGGCCTGCAAGGATGTATCTCCCTCCTCCTCCCTTGATCCCTGGCTGGTCCCTGCCTTCCTGCCATGGACTGCTTCTCCTCTGCAGTGCCCCTTTGCCATCCTGCCCTGCCTCGGTGCCGGCTGTCTATGGACTGAAAGTTCTACACATTTTGAGCAAAGCCTCTTACTTTAAATTGTGAGTATTGGGCATTATCTCTTAGTAAGAGGGCACAGAAGACACGGGCTGAGGAGAATGCATCACCTTTCTTCTTACCTCAGTTTCTCATTGCTAGGAGAAGAGGATTACATTATCCAGGTCTCGCTTTCACTCACTTCAAAGCTCCCGACTTCTGCAGTAAACACTCCAGAAAAGGGCACAATGCGGATGTGACTCTTTCCTGGAGAGGCATATTGTTTAGGTTACTCTGTCCACCCCTCACCAGCTGAGACACAGAAATTGTTATTCCCATTTTATGATGAGAAAACTCAGCCACAGAAAGGCTAAATGTCTAGCCTAAGCCAACGTGGTTCATGAGGGGTAGACGCAGCCATTGGAGCCAGATTGGTTTTGCTTCAGAATCCCTGCATCTGCATTATGATACTCCCTGGGCTTCATCTTGGACACTTTTCAGACTCTCCCTGGATGGGTACTGGACTCTCAGGTAGTAGCCGGGAACAGGAGGAAGGCCTGTGCACGCTCACAGATACTCCTCTTCCCTGACTCCGGCTCCTCCCCTCCCCCACCCATCTGCCACCTCGAAAAGTCACAACAAGGGATTTGTCTCTTCAGATCAAACCAGTGATCTCTCCGACTCGGTTTCCTGCCCCTTGCGTGCGGCTGAGTCAGGATGCCTGAGCAGGAGGCAGAGGCTCGGCAGCCCCTCCGGCAAGAAAACAGCGGAGCGCGTTAGGGCGGATGGGAACCTCTGGGCTGACCCCAGCCGCGCGAGTGCCCCAGAGCGGGGATTTAATGAGGCCAGCGGCCAGGTGGGGTCACAGACCACATTCCAGACGCGTTTTGCCCACAGCAGCTTGAAAGTCTCCTCGCATCTTTCTGTCAGATTTATAGACACATCTGAATCTCGTTTTTGAAATTCCAGCCTCTGAGCTTTGATATATTTCTTTCTAATACTTTCCTGAGGAGCTGGAGGGACCCTTGCATCGGCCTTGCAGTTAGGAGGAACAGAAAAGGCAGATTTTAAACAGTCTTTAGAGTTAGCCCAGTGATATTTGTAATGTTAACAACTTAGGGCATGGGGGAAAAAATGGAATTTCTTTTAAAACGCTTTCGTATCTCAGGTGGTATTGGTTTACCTTCTCCACTCTGTGTTTTGTGTTATCTCTGAATTACTCTCTGGTCACTTTCGGACTTTGAGCTACTCAGAGCCAGTGAGATGTAAGGCCTGAACCACATGGCACACAGGGCCGGCATGGCTGATTCGATGTCACAGTCAGAACAGACTCACAGTGTGTGGCGTCCACTGAGGCCCTCAGTGACACGCAGGGCACATTCCGGGGGCACGGCAGCGAGACCGCGGCCTTGTCAGGGGTCAGGGCTCGCAGAGGGCGGTGAAGCTCCAGTCGGGGCCAGACTCCCGCCGGGGTCAGCAGCCCACACTGCAGCTCCCGTGGGCACCAGGCCAGCGGCCGGCTTCTGCGCTGTGCTCCGGGCCCACTGGGTGGGAGGCTGTGGCCCTGGCCGCGCGCGTGCCTTGCTTGGGCCCGGACCTTGATACTGATGGTGCAGTCCAGGGATTCTTTTTTAAAATAATAAAAGCAACTTGAACCCTTTTCTTGCCAGTAGGTGAATTTTGGCTTATTTCTTCTGTTAAAGGGATATCTTCTGAAGAAAGAGAGTTCTTTTCCTTTAGACCTTGGTCTTCTTGTCCTCATGCATTCTGCTTGGCTTTGTGAGGCTGATCAAGCCTGGCGCACCGGAGTTCCAGAGTTCATGGGAAGGAGACAGCACCCTCTCCCCCTTAGCTTCTCTTGCCGTTTTTAAAAATGACACTTGAACACAAAGCACGGGTCTCAGGATCTAGGCCGGGATTTCCCTCAGATTACCAGCCCTCCCCTAAGTCAGGCCAAACTCAGGCCTGCAGACAGGCAGGGTGCTGAGGTCAGGAGTCCAGCCCCGAGTGCGCCCAGGGCGCAGAGGGCGAGCCCCGTGGGAGTGTTGGTCGGAGATCAAGTGGATTACGCCGGCATTTCTCTGCGGAAAGCTGCAAAGCACTGACATGAAAATATCCTCGCTGTTAATTAAGGGCTTTCATATGACAGAAGCAAAGTCCTTTAATGAGCACTGCGGCACCCTGGCTGCTGAACTAATGACTCGGCGACGGGTTCCAGGCTCCGAGCTTATCTGCCATTAGCAGGCATCTCCGAGCTGGCAGGAAGAGCAAACTGACAGGAATCGCCATGGAAATGATTGAGCTTCTCAAGCGGCCTGTGCTGTTTTAATGAGAGCAGGACACTGAGAACATGGTGCGCTGATGAACTGGAGAAATAATGAAGGCCGCTTCTTCCCGTTCGTCTCCTCCCACCCGCTTCCAATGAAGCAATTATTTCCCTGACCTCAGGAACCGCATTTCAAAGAGGTCTGAGGACAGGCTTCGGCCTGCTGCGGTGGCTCGGGGCGCCCACCCGGCCCGGAGTCAGTGCCCTGGAGGTTGGCGTCACGGGCCTTCTCTTCTCGGGCGCCCTCCTGAGAGCCGCCTTCCCGCACACAGCAGCGCCGCCTTTTCCAGGGCAAACTGCGGTCAGCTCTCCGGGCAGGCCCTGGGCTCTAATTGGAAACAGGGCGTCTGCGGGAGCCGTGCGCCCTGACTGGGGCGGGCCGGGCACTGTGGAGCCGCTGCCGTCCCCGGGGACGCGAGCAGGGCGCTCCAGGAGGGCGTGTGGTGCCCGCAGACGCCCCGGTGCTGCCCACAGGGTCGCTTTATCGCGGTAAGTAGTAGGTGCTCGGTGCACGCTTGCTGGACTCGTGAAGGTGGGTGGCGGCTGGGGGGCGGCGGCCGGGGGAGGGGCGACCCTGTCTGAGCGGCAGGTGGCGCGGCTGGGCGCCCGGCCTGCTCTCCGGCGCGGAGCGTCTGGCAGTGGGCCGCAGCGCACCCCGCGGGAGCCCCACTGCCCGCGTCTCCCTCCGAGGGAGCAGCCGGCGCGGCGCCCCGTGGCCGCGACGTAACCCTTCCCAGCGGTGCCGACCGGCCTTCTTGTCCTCAGCGCAGCAAGCGCCAGCTCGGCCAGGATGCGAGCCGGGTGTGGCGGCACGGCTCCCGAGCGCGGGCTGACTGATGTTATTTAAACATTCATCTTACGATGCGGTCAGTGTAGCTACTGCGCCTTTTCTTCGCTGCGGGGCTTCGCCCGTTCTCCAGGGATGGGACTCTGGGCTCTTGGAGACTCACACCAGGTCTGTCCCATCCTGGACTCAGGCGGACTCTGGGGCCTCGAGAGGGTGTCTGAGCAGAGCCCGCGGCGGAGGGGCACCAGGGCCGTGCGGTCGGCTCAAGCCCTCGCAGCCCTGTGTGGGGCCTGCGTGTGGCCTCAGGGCGGCCCTGGCTCTGGCACCTCAGGCTGAGCGCTGCACGGAAGCTGGAGGCTGGAGACTGCTGCTCAGGCCAAGGCTCCGGGCTGACAGCCGAGAAGGGTCCTGCCAGCACCCCCGGGACACACTGTCGCTGGCTTGGCCAGGAGGGAAAGCAGGCCCGAAGCCTCCCTGCTGCGGCACCGCACGGACACGCAGACGTTCCTCGCCTCTCCCTGAGGCTCCTCGCCACAAACTGAAGAAATTCAGAGGGTCCCGCGGAGGGAGCTGGCCATCCCCACCAACCTGGGGCGAAAGTTCCCGTGCCGTGCTCTGCTCACGTCTCTTAGAAACGGTGGGACAAAGGTTTGGGAAGAGGAGACATTATTCATTCTAAATCTAAGTAGTTCCTCGTGCAGCACAGATGAGCCAGAAAGAACATGACCTGAAATTCCTTAATTTGATCAGAAAGGTCAAGTTAAAGGCAGTGTCTCTAAAACACTCCAACCTCCTGGAAGGGCCATTAATAGCACATGATATAAGACCGTGCTGTGGACATTGTAGAACTGGAGTTCTCCCACTTTGGCCTTAAATATCAACTGAATTAATAAAAATATGCTTTCAGTCTAGTCCTGAAGGGGTACCGATGCATAGGTTTGCAGTGGAGGAAACGAAAAAGCAGTATTTGACATGCAAGTCAGATGTGCCACTAACCATTTGCAGGAAAATAACGGTCCTTGAACTGTAAGGCCAGCTTTGCTCAACTGCACCTGCAACAGCAGAGACACGTTGCTAACTGGTTCAGAAATGAAGTCGCTGATTGGCCGTCTGGGTTCTGCCCTGCGCCCATGGTGCGGCTGGGGCTCTGCAGGGCGGTGCAGCATGCCCAGCGTTTGTGTCAGCATAATAGAAATGTTTTTTCCTCTCTTGTTATTTCTTTGATGAGATAGGACGCCTGGACACTCCCTCACAGTTGCTTATTTTGTGATGTGCAAACACAGTCCCACCACTGTGTAGTGAACTGGTTGTGTCAACTTGAGTCAGAAACACCCAACTGCATCGGCCGCGCAAATCCCTGGGTGCAGAAGGCCAGCCTAGGGAGGACTGTCGACAGAATGGCGCAAAAGGAAATGAAAAGGGGAGATTTCTGTGTCTTCTGAGGAGCTCCAGTCCTTACCCCACTTCGGATGTCATCTGGCTCCCACCGCAGACCTTCAGCCTCCCAAAATAGATTCGCACAGAGTACTGCCCTGAGCGCCAGGCCTTGATCTCCAGGGTGCAGACAGACCTTGGCGTATTCCACTCCTGACTGGTGGCTCCTGTAAACCAGCCTTGTGAATTCTTATTATTTGTGTATGTTGCCTTAAATCTGTTTCTCTGTAGGGAGGGCAGGAGAATGGGAAAAAGTGAGAGTCAAGATGTGTACTGGTACAAACCCTCAATGTTGAGTGTGATCATAAGGTATATATAAAGTGAACCAGTAAAATCAGTTTTAAAAAGTCTGTTCCTCCAGCAAGCACTGACTGAAAGCGACCAGGGAGCCTGCGGACTATCTGGACACGCCCACCCCTCGCCCGCGGCGGGAGCTCCCACCCTGACCTGTGCTCTTCTCCCAGCAGAAGGGCCTCTTCACCTTGCCGGTCTTTCCCGTCCTCAAAGCTTAACGGCAAATGTCGCGTCCTCCCAAAGCTTTTCCTGGTTCACCGTTCCCATTTCTCTTTTCTTGCACAGTCAAATGTGATGTCCATCTTTGAGGCCACAAAAATCATATTGTGGCTCTGTAATGATGGTAATTTTTCTTCTTTATCTTTTATTCTATTGCTTTATTGAATTACTAGAAATGCAAACTCTGCAGCAGGTGACAGACGTGACCACAGCCATCATTCCCACACAAACACAAACATGGCCACCTCTTCCGGAGCAAATTCAGTTCCCGACCCGAAGTACCACTGTGTTTTCCTTTCTTTCCTTAACCACAGGACACCAGCCACTTAGACCTAAACACGGCGGATTTCTACAGGCTTTTCACAAAGTTCCATATCCTTGGCCTCTTTACGAGGACGATAGGATGACGGTTCTGCGCACCCGTGGCCGAGAGCACGTTGTGACAACTCTGAGTCGCTGTGCAGCCTGTTTCAGCCCCAGCCTGCTGCCTCTGCTGGGCCCGTGCACAGACACAGCCTTCTTTGTGGACACGGAGTCTTTCTTTGCATCGTGATATCTGAATTTCAGCGACCGGAGAAGTGTACATCAGTCAGAAGAGCAGAGAGAAGAAATTGCTCAGAAGGAAACTCTTTGCAGAATGCTGAACATACTCTGACTCTGGAATCTCAGCGAGCACTCAGGGTCTTCACCTCATAGTTTTTCCCTTGGTCACAGAGTAGAATGTCTAACAAGCCCGTGGGTGTCCTCAGCAGGGCTACTGAAGTTCTCATGAGTCATTTATAGGTTCCAAAGTAAACATGCTGGGCTTTTTGTATTTTAGTTCTTAGGCAGAAAGCGCCCCCCCCCCCAGCCTCACAACAGGATGGGTGTTTCCCTAAATGCCCAAGTTCCTCTTTCTAGCGTGATCCTTTTTGAAGGATGTCCCCGTGTGGCTGTTTCAGAGACACTGTACTTCTCCCCTGGCTCCTGGCTCGTAAGAGGCTGCTGAAGGCCGCGCCCCCAGGGCAGCACCACTCCTTCCATGTCCTCCTGGTCAGTAGTTACGAGGGCTGAGAATCCATGTCTGTGTGTGTGTGTGTGTGTGTGTGTGTGTGTGTGTGTGTGAGATGCTTGCTACACCCTGGGTGCAGGAGACCGCAGGTGAGGGTCAGTCACCAAAGCGCGAGTGCAGAGGCTGCCCCGAGCTGGTCTCCTTCCGGTTCCCCTGAAGTGTATTCCATTCTCCTTCCGCATCCTCGGGGCGAGGGAGGCTCCCCTTGCTGTTCTGGAAGTTTGAACTGGCTCAGGCCTTGGTGATCTTGTCCAAGCCACATTGCCTTTTTACTTTATCTTAGTATTAGCATAAATTAAGACCATTCAGGGGTTTTGCATTTCGGAGTGTGCAGAGAGCGGAGAGCGTACTGCAGTCAGTATCCTTGTAAGGGGATCGATGGGTCAGAAGGCATGCATTATTTGTGAATTTTATAAAACTGCGGAATGCCGTCTTATAGGCTTTGAATTCTTAATCCTCCAGCAATACATGGCAGATCTGGTTTCTATCTCTTTGCCAATAGTGTGACATGAAGACTTTTGATTTTTTTTTTTTTTTGAGACAGGGTCTCACTTTGCAGTTCAGGCCAGCCCTGAGCTCACCATGTAGCCCAAGCAAGCCTCAAACTCAGCAATCCTCCTGCCTCTGCCTCCTGAGTGCTGGGATGACAGGCGGGAGCCACCGCGCCCGGCAAGATTTTTGATCTTTAGTAGCCAGTGAATCCTTGCAAACCCCTGTAATGTAATGAGCATTTCTGTGTGAAGGATGTTGGTTCTCTTCCTGTGTGCATAAGACTCGTGAGTACTTCCCTCTTTATATGTGCCTTTATATTGCTGCGAATAATTTGGCATGAGAATATACTTATAAAAATACTTATAAAATTCACTTCCAAAAGTACTTTTAAATATAAAAACATGCCTTTCATCTGAATATGCCAACATTTTTCTGGTTTTTGCTTGTGAGTTTGCTTTGTTTATGGTGGTTTACACAAAATTTAGAAGTTGTTACATAGCTAAATTTCGCTTTTTCTTGTCTTTTGAGTTTTTTGACACAGATTTATTTCCTTCCAACACTGTGTACATCGTCTCCTATGTTCTACTGTATATTTTTATGTAGCACGCTGTTTCCCCGTCACCTGATGACGCTCGTGGAGGACGGAGGACCCACACAGAAGGCTCCGGTGCGCCCCCCGCGGCTCTGCCTGCCCTCGCACGAGGCAACAGGCAGCTGGAGGCCGGAGGCAGCCCGTCCCCGGACCGGACCCGGCTCCTCCGCGTTGCCGGGTTCCTCCGGCCCGTGCACTTCCTGGCATCTCCTCGGAGCTCGAGGCTCTGAGCTCGAGCTGTAAGCAGTCGGTGTGTGGAAGGTCTGGGGCGGTGGAAGCCATGGCTTCTCTCAGTCCCTTTTCTCCATGCTGCCTTGCCGTGTGGTGCGCCCCACAAGGGGTCGGCGTCGTTCTCGCGGGGCCCGCAGAGCCCTGAACAAGCGTGAGTCATCTTTCAGGGTTGCGACGGGTCTGGCCGGCGGGCGCTCTCCCGGGACTGAACTCGCCTCCGTCGGAGGCTCCTTGCACTCATCTCATTTTCAAGAGGGAGTGTTATTTGGCACCTGCTGTAGTTTTTCAGGTAAAAATGTGGTTACTTGGTTCATAAAGCAAAGGGTATTTTGGATTAATATAGTATGAATAAAGACGTTAGTCAAGTGGAAATATTTCTATGCTTGAGGAGAGAGTAGAAGGAGAAAGCCAAGAGAGGGAAATTATGTTATTTCAACAAATCTTTCACAATGTTATTAGAGAATACAGAACAGACTTATTTCAAACAACAAACATTTATTAAGTGTTTAATGTGCACAAGGGCTTACTACCACTAGTTCACAGAACAAAGGAGTCTCAGTACTAAAATCAGGATGGGCAAATGGGTGCACCGGGCATTGCTCGCTGAGGCGACTGTGCCTGAGGCGGCTTCACCACCGTGAGTCAGCACAGGCCACACAGCGCGGCCTTCCACAGACCCCGGCTGGCCTGTCACAGAGTTCACATTGCAAAATGAAACAAAACTTCTATACAAAAAAATTCTAACAATAAAATAAAAAATCGGTGGGTAAAGATCGAAAAACAGCCAACCGGAACACTAATGAACTGGAAATTTAATCTGACGAAATTACCTAGAAAAAAAGAGGAATAAAAAGCTAAAGAGTTCAGAGGAGAAACTGAGATGTGGAAGGTCCGACAGGAGCTCCACAGAGAGTGTGCCGCGGGACGCAGTGTCTGGCCTCTCTGGTCCGTGAAAAGCTACCGCCCGGGGAGCGCGAGATCTCCTGAAATATCCTCATGAGAACACAGACAGGCCAGCTTTGTTTTTAAATTGAATTCTTTGCTGATTTAATATATAGCTCACAATCACACTCAACATTGGGGAATTTGTACCAGTGTATGACACAAGTTAATTCTCATTTTTACCCACATCCCTACCCACCCACGATCCCCACCCCCTACATACACGTCCTTCTTTTTCTTTCCAAATCATATTTATTCTCTCCCCTCATTACGTCCCCCCACCACATTCCCTTTGAATATTTCCTATTTTACAAAATCTATCATACATTCTAGAACTCGTTTACATCTACCGGTTCTTATACCAAAGAAAAGATACTGCATTTACATATCTGGGATCTATTTATTTCACTTATTAGTGTCATCTTGAGAGCATGAAGAAAAAAGCAACCTGAAAGGAAAGACAGGTTGTCTACCGAGACGCACTCAGCTCGCCGCCAACAGTGGGGCTCTCCTGCTGGTGGAAGCGGCCTGGCCAGTCGGTGTGTGGGGTGGGGTCCGTGAGTCCGTCTTTTAAGCGGAAGCCACAGTGAAGACATTTTAGGCCAAAACATACACACCGGCAATATTTCCACCCTGAAAATGCTCAATACCAGTCTTTCTCTCTTAGTGTCCGGAGATCGTATTAATGAAGAAGAAAAGGAGCCCGTGGTGAGCAGCGGGCACAAGCGGGGCACGAGCACAGGGCCGGCATCCCTGGGCCGGGGAGAGGCAGGCTCTGCGCCGCGGTCAGACTCTGCCCGATGGCACGGAAGGCCCACCCCGGAAAACGTCCTCCAGGGTATCAGACAGGTCAGAAGGCAGACGCGTGTCCACGCGTCCCACACTTTGCGTCTCTCAAGAGGAGGAGACAATACATGGGCATTGAGAAGTTTTGCTGCAGCACTAAAGGGATAGACGTAACATAGGATTTTCAAATCAGAGGAAGAAAAATTGAGAAAAAGCAACGCCGTCAATCCAGAGGTAGACAGGAGGGAGCAAAATGAGCCTGGACAAGGCATAAACATAAAAGACTGTGGTAAAAATTAATCCAAATCAGACTGGATGAGTAATCCAACAGATAAACATCAGTGAGACAAATTCAGAAAGGGACTCTTTGTGAGTTCAAATAAAGGAACGCAGAAAGCTGAAATGGATGGAAAAATTAGCCCAGTAAAATACCAACTCAAGAAACTGTTACAGCCAGACTAACAGCAGACAGTATTTATTGTAAGGCAAAAGGCATTTAGGGGGTCATTAAATAAATTCCAATTAATTTGGCTAAATCTTGATTTGTGTATTTGATACGGGATTTTTTCAGGTAACATGATAGACATTTATAGACAAAGCAGGTAAGTAGTGCACGTGTGGATTAACCAGCTGGCGATGTGCGTGGACTAACTTCCTCCTCAGGCCCTGGGACACTCAGGTATAAAAACTCACCCTACTCTCGGCCAGAAGGTAATTCTTACCAAAACAGAACACGCTGCGCACACAGAACACAGTGAAGTCACCCAGATGCAGCCAAAAGAAGACTTTAAGACACACGATAGACCTAAAAATTTGAAAACGCACCCCTAACCTTTCATGAACGAAAGAGGAGCTCATTCTAGACATTAAGAAGCGATTGAAACTGGTGCGGTTTACGGGACGCGTGGGCAGCTGCTGTTCGGTTCCCGCTGGTGATGCCAACGGACAGGCAAGGGTCCGGGTTCTCCCAAAAGGAATCCGGAAACTGGGCATTTGGGTAGGAAACGCGCTGATCTCTGCACAGCGCGTGGCCCGTCTGTGCTCCAGCACGGGAGCCTCTGGACGCCTGCTGCGGGAAGTCACCACGGGTTTGATATGGAGGAGGATGTGATAAAAACTGACTGGAAATACTGCAGGGCTAGTGTTTTCGCATTGTTAGTACTACATCAAATGAATTTTGTTTACACCAGATACGCACAGTAGCAGGCATATGTTTTTAGATACAAATGAATCTAAGTCGGCCTTTCAGCTGCTCAGATACATCATAAGACGACTGATTCTGAAAGCTCCGAAGCACCCTCCCTTGGCTTGCACAGCATCTGCACGGTTCTGTGAGCCCGGAAGAGAGAAAGGAGTCCTAGGTCTGTGCTGACTGCTGTGGCCACTGATCTCACTGCTTTCGACACACAGAACAGACCTAATCCGTTAAGTATGGTTGTTGTTAGGTGCTGAGCCCTCTGCGAGGTGGGGATCAGGCCGGCACTGTACTGTGGCGGTGGCGCGCAGGCTGCTGAGCGAGTGAACCCAGAGGTCGAGGGAGCGGGGCTGCGGAGGCCCGGGTCTGGCCGCAGGGCCGCCTCGCGTCAGGGCTCCCGCGGGGCAGCGGGAGAGGGGCTGTGTGCAGAGGGCTCTGCGCGGCGGGAGACGTGGGGCGGCCTTCCCGGGCCTCCGGTGGGGGCTCCGCGTCCCTCAGGGCTTCTGCCGCAGGTGACGCTATGTGGAACGATGTGGTGTAACCGACACTTTCTTCCTTATTTTCTGCCCTCATCATTCACACTTTATCAGAGTGAGGATAAGTATGTCTTGCTCACGGAACCCGGGTCGCGGGGTGGGCGCTCCACGAGTGCCAGCTGGCTGGGCAGATGTGCACCAAGATGAGGGAGCTACGGCTCTCGAGGGTGTAAAACGTCATGACCCGGCGGTTGGTCCAGCCAACTGCTGGGCGTCGCAGCTTAGCCTGACTTACAGTCGCCTCCTCGGGGTCTACACAGGCCCGCTGCCAGACGACACCACTCATGCCGTCTGTTTTATAACAAGATGCTCAATAGCTCGTGGAGTCTTTGACTGTCTGTTTCCCCAAAGTGCTAGCAACAAAATGCACTGGAGTATCGAGAGCCTCTCCAAATCAGAACAGTGGACACATGGATTTAGATTCTGGGAAGCACTCCAGGATTTCTTGTTTGCAAAAGGCTGCATTATATAATTATCCAGGTGGGTGCTGGTTACTGACAGCACCACCTGCTGTAATTAACAAATTACACTTTATGCAGAACATTGTAGATAAAAGTCATAGGGGATCATAATGATACCTTTGAATTGTACTGTGCTTGCGTCTTGCCAAGGAACGTTGAAATCTGCTATTTCATTTTGCCCTTACAAATTAGGTCTTAAATTATTACAAAATTGTATGTTTAGCAGGTTGAAGCATCGGGCTCTCCACATGTTTGCAGGCCAGCAGAAGGCCAGCGGGGCTGCCTGTGGTGGAAGGAGCTGAGTGGCCCCTCCGAGTGCTGGCAGCAGGCCGGAAGCAGAGGAAGAGGACGTCCTGCCCACCTGAACGCTCGGCCGCCAGTTCCCTCCGGATTTCAGGTCCGGCTCCGACAGTGGGTGTCCGGCGCCAGCGGGACCTGCGTGCTGTGCTTGTCGCCCGTCGCCCAAGGCCCAGGAGAGTGCGGGCGGCGAGCCTGGCTCTCCAGGCTGCCGGGTGGGGACACGCCAGGCATCGGCTGCGATCCAGCCGCCTCTGCAGCGTCCCACAGTCAATCATCATCTCGTGGGCAACGGGGCACGGCCCACTTGGCCCACGGCACCCCGGGGCTGACCTTGGGTGCGAGGCCAGCACAGGCACGAGGGGTGGGCGTCCAGCAGTCAGCGGGTCCGGTAGCCAGTGTGAAACCAGTTTACTAGAAAAACGTGCACACAGGGACAGAGCTTTTTTTTTTTTTTTTGTAGGCAGGTGTTTGCTTTGTGGGTTGTTGGAAAAGAAAGATTTGAAGAGAATATTTCCTTAGAGCACGAGCACGGGCGTACCTGGGTGGAAAACCGTGTGAGACAGGGGCCACGCGTGTCTTGGGGCGGGCTCGGCGGGGTTGGACCCTCGCCCGGTGCGCGTCCTGCGAGGCCCGGGCGGCTGCCACACGGGGTCTCCTTCTGTGAACCGGTAGCGACCAGGACTGTCTCCCGGAGCGGGTGGGAGGGGGAGGCGCTGAGCAAAGCCCGCGGCCCGGCGCTGGGTCCGAGTGCGCGCGTCCACGACGCACCCCTTCCCAGCGGAGCGGGCCGTCCTCGCGCCGCACGAGCACCCCGTGGCGGACCGTGTTTGACGAGGGAGGCAGCTCGGCCCAGAAAGCCCGTTCCGCAGACAAAGGCTGCGTAGGTTGAAGCAGAACCCGGACTCTGGCTGATCACTTCCTGCGCTGACAAGACTCAGTGACTCAGCGCCCGAAGACAGAGGCCTGCAACGCGCTGAGTCGTGTTGCCCGCCGCGCCCCCCACCCCACCCCGAGTTCCTTCAGCGACGCCAGCGGCTCTTCGTGGCTGCTCTGCTCTGTGATGAATGGATCAGAACGGCAGACCTGCTAATTTATTATATTGGTTCTTTTACTTAGCAATATGTGCACCTGCAAATACACTCGCACTTTTATTTATCTACGCATATTCAAAGCCACAGTCATCCCATGACTTCATTCTGATGCCTTTGAGCCCAACCCACACGAAGGCTCATTCCTTCTGCCTTTCCTTACGGATAACTTCTTCCTCTGATATCTTTACTGATCAGAGAGTAAGATAAATGGTTGTAAATCTATTTATTTATTTATTTATTTATTTATTTATTTATTTATTTATTTATTTATTTATTTATTTATTTATTGAGACAGGGTCTCGCTTTGTAGTTCAGGCTGGCCCTGAGCTCACTATGTAGCCCAGGCAAGCCTTGAACTCAGCAATCCTCCTGCCTCTGCCTCCCGAGTGCTGGGATGACAGGTGTGAGCCACCACACCCAGCACTGTGGTATGTGGCATTGATGGCTGGTGGGCGTGAGTCTCCACGCCCAGCATTCTATGTGGTTACCCGGGATCGAACTCAGGACCTTGCGCTTGCGAGGCAGGCGCTGGAACCACTGAGCTAAATCTCTGGCCCCAATTTATTTTTTGCTGTCACTTCACATCAAGCCAGTCTCAGAGCTCACCCAGACTCGGGGAGGAAACATACATCCCCCTCTTTTTAAAGTGCTGTAAATTTGTTATGCCACACAGAGGGAATCTGCAGCGGAAGCTTTCACACTGCTGTACGTGGCGAGGTTTCTCAGCTCTGGAGCGCCGGTACTTCACGCGGAGCCGGCGGGCAGTCTCCTCTCTCCGGATCGCTCTGCTCAGCCGCAGAGGCCGAGCTCTCGGGGCAGGCGGCTGCCATGTGACCCGCAGCCCAGGCGGAGGCGCCGCTGGCCGCACAGCAAGCTGCTGGGTGGGTCTTTCCAGGGCGAGGCCGGAAGACCCGGCGGCCTCAGCGGCAGCGCCCGTCAGCGTGCCGGCGCCGTCTGTCCTGCGTCTGTGGGCATCAGCACGCGCAGCCTGCAGCCCCTGGGCCTGCCCCGCACCCAGCCACCCAGGAACGGGAGACTTCTGCTTTCTGGGCGCCTGCCATGTGCCCGCCGGGGCCGCGGCGCGCGTGGAGGTCGGCCTGGCTCTGCGGCGGCTGCCACGGCGCTCTCGAGCGAAGGGCTGCTGTAGAGGACAGCGCGTCAGGACGTGCCCAGGGCGCGCCGCGCGGGTGGCCGCAGTGTGGAGGCACTTCGGGCCTCTCCGCCTCCGTCCTGGCCGAGCCAGAGTCTGCAGACGGGGGAGGACGAGGCGAGAAGGAAAACGTTAAAAAGCCACAGAGAAGTTCATCACAGCCCTTCCGCCCTGCAGGCTCCCGGGCGGCTCTGGCCCGGAGGCGGGGACTCCCACTGGAGAAAGGCCTCGCACTTTCATTTTACAGTGACTTGGCTTTTGGTTCCTGGAGAAATCATTAGAAAAGCTTTGGAGTCTTCCTGGCATTTCATCCGAGTCAGAGAAGGATGACTCGTGAGATGTGGCACAGTTCACTCCAAAGGCGAATCCGCCAGGGCATAGATGTCCACCCGAGACGGTCCCACTCTGCACCCACCCTGGGGACCGCGCGGGAGGTCCTCACCTGTGTTCTTCCCGCCTCCGGCCCTCTCTCCTTCCCCCCTGCGCCCCACTTTCCCCTCCCCTGTGTTTATGCCTGTACTCTATACTGTGTCTACAATCAGAACTGAGAAATTAATTAGACAAATACACTTATTTAATGTAACGTTCCCGACTTTTGTGTAAGATTTTCCCAGTAGTAACTGCTTCTTATGAAAATATGCTGAGGGCCAAGGATTTAGCTCAGTGACTCTACTGCCTGCCTTGCAAACTGAGTCCTGAGTTCCATCTGCAGTACCTGCCCCCCCACAAAAAGAAAGAAAAAGAAAATATGTTGAAATATAAAACTCTTCCCCCACTTCTTTGAAGGGCTCAAGTTAATAACCTCATAACCAAGCTAAGAAATAGAAAGCTAAATTTCATATCTTTAGCCATCTTTGGACTTAAGACAAATGCATGCCATCTTTTAGGTAAAAACCCTTTGTAGAAAGGGTAATTTCCCTTTCTGGATGTGTCTAGAGGGAAAGAGGAATGTATTTCTGTAGAAAAAGATTGGAACTGAACCAACAACTTATTCTATTCTCATATGCTCTCCCTCCCTTGCTTTCTCTCTCTCACACACACACCCATGCACGCATGTGTGCACACACACACACACACACACACACGATACCTTCACTTTGCCCGGCTTCCCGTGCGTTTCCACTTTGTCTGATTCGCAGGAGGGCAGCTGGAGAGCCCTGCAGGACCGAGTTTCTGATGGAAGGGCCGGCGGGCCCTGAACCCCGACTCGGCGCCAGGCGCCCCCATCGCGGACGCTGGCGGGTGTCCAGGAGCACTTGCAGCTCACGCCTGCGCTTTATTAAATGTCTCACTCTAGCGTGCAGGCCCAGCCGGCTTGTAACTCACTCCCGGCTGACACATTTTAGTCGTAATTAGTTTAGTACTAATGTGGTCCCAGCTTTTTGATTCTTTTTCTGTCAAACAGGCCTGTTTCAGGAGACACTTCTCTTGGCAGTGGGGGAAACGCAAGAGGCTGGCGTCTCGGCCGTGTGCGGGGCGCAGGCTGCGGGGAGGGTGCACCCGGGTCTGGCTCCGTGCAGCGCAGGCCCCGGCCTGTGATTCGGTCTCGGGCCTCGGGTCGCTCCCTCCGTGGGGTTCTGGGCTCCCTCCGGGCCGCTGACGCACAGAAGGTGGCTCACGCTTTCCGGGCCGAAGGGGGTGGACGCCCTGGCACACGGCCGGCCGGCGGCACAGCACGCATTGCCGGGCAGCCCGGAACCGCCGCCCGTGCGTCGCGCTCCTGCTCGGAGCTGCGGCGGCTTTGGCGACCGCGCTTCTGGCCTCTGCTCAGCTCCGGGCGCTCCGGGCGGGCCGCAGCGAGGCGCCATGCCGCTGGCTCCCGCTGCTGCTGCAGGCGCTGCGGTGGCGGCTGCTCGGGCACGTGGCTGGCACAGCTCCGCCGCCCCGGGCCGGTGAGCGGCCTGAGCCGCCACAGGCTGCCGGAGCTCCGCCGAGCCTCCCGTGGCTCCACTCACGGTCCGGCCCCCCGCGGGCCCCGCCCTCAGTCCCCCACGCGGTCCGGGGCGCCCCCCCCGGGGCGCCCCCCCCCCCCCAGAGCGCGGACGCAGCTGGCCCTACCCGTGACCGCGGTGGAGTGGCCCGCGGTTGGTCTCACAGCTCGGAAGCTCTGAGCAAGGGGCTCAGCGGCTCGGCCGGAGGGGAGACTCGAACTCGGACTCCCAAGACGCACCGGAGCGCGCTGGCCGGCTGCTGTGCGTGCACGCTGGAACCCAAAGCGGGCGCAGTGGAAGTTGCTGTGTCCCCGGTAGTCAGGGACACAGCACGAAGAGTCGCCATGGTTACCTACCCAACGGCCCCACGTAACTGGCTGGCTTCTTCCCCAGGGCTAAAATGAAGTTTAACATTATTTGTTTTAAAATAAATTGCAGTACAGCTGTTTCCTCTCCATGGCGGGGTAACTCCTGACTGATGTGCTCACGACTCCTTAGGGCGTGACAAGGCTGGGGCGTGTGCGTGTGCGTGTGTTTATTTCTTCCTTGACTAGCACTGGTCTTTAATGGTTGATGTGAACAAGAATCTTCTCATGAGAAAAAGGAAGCCCAGTAAGGCCTCGGGTTACGATGAACTCATACTGCAGGTATTCTACAAGAAGAGCAACCCTTCCAAACTCTCTACGACGTGAGTGACGTCTTGTGACATGGGCCGTGCATGGTGCCGAACGCCACATGGTCACGACGGAGCCGGGGCTCCCCCTCACACCCCTCCTTCGGCGGGCCTCTCGGCCACCTTTCTCAGAAGCAAGATGTTGTAGCGGAGTCGCCTCTGCAGAGGGGCAGAGGAAAAGGTGGCGAAATCCCTCACTTCAAATGAGATCAGGGAGGTGTGTGGAATGTGCAAGAGAGCAAAACTCTGTAGAAAAGCACCCCCAGATAGGGCTGGAGAACGATGAAAGACAGATCTGTTTACAGACAACGCGATGCCACCTGTCTGTGGGACCCTCCGAAGGAGGCAAAACCCAGCATCGCCGGCAGCATCCCCGCCGACGCCGCACGGGAAGCAGAGGGCCCCCGGCCGAAAGGCCGCCGAGACCCACCGGTGCGAGGGACAGTGGCCGGCTCTACCGCCTCCTCTCGGCCTCACTCACACCAGCCACACGGGTGTTTCAAGGGTGACTACAGGTTAATTTGTTTATTTTTCTATTTTGTATTTTATTTATTATTCTATATTACAGTACAGTATTGTAATCACTTGTGTACGAATAATTTTCGATTTGGGGATGCATCACCTGACTTTCCATCATTTCTTCAAAGGGAATTCACTTTGACCTATAAGTGCTTTGGATTCTGTCTTGGTTACTTCTCTCTTACTGTTGAGACCAGACACCCGACACCCAGAGTTAAAGGAGGGAGGGTTTATTGGGCTCATAGTCTGTAGAGGCTTCAGTCCATAGCTGGCGTTTCCGAGCCAGGGTGGCACATGGCAGAGGGGCAATGGCATGAGACAGCAGAACGAAGTAAAGGCCACAAGGGACTTGCCAGCGTCTTTCTGCCCCTTTTGTCTGATTCAGATTACTCGGGACGGGTGGCCCTCGGGCCCTTGATCTCACTGCCCTCAGGCCCACCATGCGCCAGCCCCCTCTGGAAGCACCCGAGGCTTGGGGGTTCTCTAGCTCCAGGCCGTGGCAGGTTACGAGCATGTTACTAGAACAAGCTGTCCTGGCGACCAAGGCTCTACTGTACTGCTAACAGCATGTTGGGCTGCTACAGGCTCCTTCTCAGGGGTCCCTTCCGACGGCCACAGTCCTCAGACTTCCGCTCTGACTCGGATCTGGGCCATCCGGCGACGCCTGGCGTGATCTGTCCCGGGAGAACTGAGGGCAGCGTTCTGCAGCTGGCACAGCGAAGGGCTCAGGAGTGCTGTCAGCGTCTCCACGGTAACGGCTCACACCCACTCCCCAGCCGCTTGGCCATGGCGTCTTCTGCGTGTTAGGGGGAGCTGATAGCAGCCGTGGAAGGTGCTCTGGTGGTCACTGAAGCGTTGGTATTTACTAAGATTTAAAGGGTTCATGTGCGTAACCAGCAAGTCAGTTTATACTCTGCTCCAGTCACTCTTGTGAGAGCACAGGAGGCGTGTTCAGAACTGTTCAGCAAAGCGAGGCTCCCGCGTCCACGTGCGGGAAGCCCGGGGCCCTGCACCCCAGCGTGAGGGAGATCTGTGCACGGGAGTGTGGGCAGCGCTTCATGAGCGCTGCGCAGCAAATCACAGATGCCGTTTAATAGAGTGTAACTCAGGTGAAAATACAAATTAAGTAGGGCTATATATTTTGCATGAACAAACATGTCAGTAAAAGACTTTTTGTTAAATTGGCAAGCTAAGAATGATTAGAAGAGAGAGAGGAAATTGGGGTTGGAAGGGATAGGTTGAGTTTAACATAATGGTTTAGTTCTTTTATAAAGAAAAAAGGAATTCATTCCCTGTGTAATTCGTTACTTGTATAATTAACTTTTGCTTTTTAAAAATAAAGGCAATATGTCTAAAAGAAGACTTATAGGTTCACTGAGTATTAAAAGATGGAGGACATATTGGAATAATTTGGTTAATACTCTCATTTTATAGAACAGGAAACTAGTGCCCAGGAAGAGATTGGCTGGAGGCACAATCCATTCAAAATTTGAAACTGAATTGTCCTAAGAAAAATTATAAGAGCTTTTGGATTTAATTGCCAATAATCTCTGAAAATACTTTGATAAAAACAGAGTGTATGTTAGGGCACCATTGTGAGGACTCCTGGATGTCAGACCCACACACAGTTCGGTCCGCCCAAGGGCCCTGTCGGGATTATGCCAATACCTATCACCTTTGATGCTCGCAATATCTTGTGCATTCTATAAAGTTTTATCAAATTTTCAACCTTTATTGTGGAGACTCACGCCCACCAGCCATCAGTACCCCATACCACAGTGCCGGGCGTGGTGGCTCATGCCTGTCATCCCAGCACTCAGGAGGCAGAGGCATGGTGTGTGTGTGTGATAGTGCATGGTGTGTGTGTGATAGTGCATGGTGTGTGTGTGTGTGTGTGTGTGTGTGTGAGAGAGAGAGAGAGAGAGAGAGACAGAGCGGGGGAGACTTTCAAACCTCAAGAGGCCTGCTGCTTAATTCTTGAGCTGGTTGAGAGAAGGAGCCTCTCCTCCTCTGGCCTTAGTCTTCGGGGGCTTGGTTTCCAGTATTTGCAGTAAAGGCCGAGGGCTGGGCTTTCCAGTGGTGTGACGGCTGCCTGTGTCTTTCTGGTCTTTCTTAGGGAGGAACTAGATCGTAGGTGACCGTGGACGGGAAGCAGCTGGCTTCACTGCCGTAAAGCCCACGGAGTAGCTAAGGCCTCCTGCGTGCTGCGTCCTTGGGCACGGCCGTTGGAGGACAGCAGCGTGCTTGCTCTCGGTGAGCTCGCTGACGACCACCCCGGCTGCTCCTGACGTGGCTCTCCGCCTTGGGGTGCTGGGGACCAGCAGCCGGAGCGGCAATGGGCCACAGGCCCCGAGGCTCCTCCCCTCCCCTAAGGGGTTACTCCGAGGTGCTGCCTCCTGGTGAGCTCTCTGGCTCCGTCCCTGGCAGGGATTCCGACCCACAGCCGGCGCGTCCTAGAAGCCGGCAGCGCAGACTCCCAGGCTGAGCCTCAAAGCTCCAGGAGCCCGAGAGCCGGGCCCGAGATCTGCGCTGCAGTGCACACCGGGGACCCCGCCACTCTCGGGTTCAGGTCTGAGCAACCCGACCCCAGCTCTCTCCCGGCAGCAGCATTCCTGCCTGGGACACATCAAGCCTGGGCTTCCCGCAAGTCCATCCCCATCTTGGCGCTGGTCTCCGGAAGGTCATTTACGTTGGGCCTCTGGGTCTGGCCTCCCTGGTTCTCCCCTGCCCTCTCAGCCCTTGTACTGTATTAGTTTAGGGTTTTGAATTTTTCAAACTTTGTCACATCGTTTTTAATTTTTAGTTATTTTTCTCTTTTTGTGACCGCTAAGGTGGGCTACCAGACCCAGCCTGGAAGCAAAAATAATACTTGGGAGTCCGATTTTATCCGACGAGTCAGAGGATCTGTTGTTTGAGCTAAATTAAAACATGGCTGTAAATCTCCAAAGTCAGAATTTCCTCTTGAGGTTATTGCAAATAATAAGCAACACAGTAGGCCCAGGTCCCCTGATACTTTTCTTCTTCTGCTGAAACCAGAATTTCACGCGTTTCTGTCTCGGGGGCTAACAGAAGCCAGTGAGCACTCCCCAGTTAGTGTCTGCCTTCTCCTTCCCTTGATGGTGGTGCCAGGGCTGTGGGCGACGTCCTTGGAAAAGCAGCTGGTATCAGGCCCAGCGCCCGGGAGGTAGGTGGGACACAGGTTGTCCAGGAATGTTCCCAGAGGGGAGGAAAAGGGCCCTTCCGGGGACTGGACAGCTCTCCGGATCTCGCGACCGCCGGATCTGCCCCTTCCTCTTTGCCTGGTTGACCTTCCCGTGCGCCGTCCTTCACAGACGCCCGCGGAGGCGCGGCCTGCTGTCTGCTCGCCCTTCCCTACCTCGGCCTGCCAGGGCCGCCCGTGACCGACCGACGCTCCGGGCGGGGCGAGGTGTCCGGCCTCCTGGTGGCCTCTCTCCTCTGTCCTGCCACCGCCAGGATCTGGCCAGCACTTTCCAAGCCGTGTGCATCTTTTCCATGTTGCTTTCCTCTGCACGTGACCGCTGACCATTCTTATATTTGTCAGATCCTAGCTGTTACACGCTACTTTAGCATGTCATTCTTACCTCGTCATTTGCCCCTCGTCCTGCAGAGTAAGTTCTTCCATGTGCCAGATTTCCCAGTGAGCTCAGACACACTGTGCCGGTGCCTAGTTAGTCTCGGTTCGCATTCGTGTCTACCCTAGAGTGCTCTTTCTGGGCGCCTAGGCTGCAGCACTCTCTTCCGTAGTCCCCGTCGGGATCTCTGCCTTCTCAGACGTCTGCGAGTGCAGGAACGGACGTGCTGCTCACGCGTGGGGCTGTGTGCGTGTGGGTGCGTTTTTCTGATTCTCTCTGCTCCCTTGGCTGTGTTCACATGCTCAGCTTAAAGGAATCATTTTGTTTCCAACAGGAAACGGCTTCTTTGACTTAAAGAAAAATGTCCTCATTGCTTCCTCTGAGGTCTCCTGACAGCCTTTCCGGAGAAGGGGCGTGATACGGGCCGGCTTCCTCCTCAGGCTTCCGTGAGCGCGAGCGCCCTCCGTCCGCTGCCACTGCCCTTCACAGGGGGCCCAGGGGTGCCAGGGGGCGCCGGGGGGGGCCCGGGGGACGTCCTCGCACCCGCCGCGGAGCAGCTCTCCTGAGGCAGCCCGGGCGCTTACCAGCTCGCCTCCGAGCTGACGGGCCCACACCTAAGCGAGGGAACACGGCGCCAAGACAGCCTGCTAAACGCCAGCATCCCTGAGTGCAAGCCGGCGTGACCCGGTCGAGAGTGCGCTAACAGCGCGTCCTGTGCTCCGTTTTCGCTCCTCTAGCACGGGGATGAAGAGTCACACGGCGCCGGGCCGCACACCCGAGAGACGTCGTCACCAGAGCAGCCATCTCTGTGACTGACTCTTCAAAGACAGCGCCTGTCCGAGAGCACCAGGGACCAAGTCCAGCGGGCATCGAGGGCCGGAGCGAGCCAGCTCCTCTGATGGGGGCTGCCATTTTCCCGCGCCCCCGAGTTTCCTGCCTTGTCAGTTGACAAATGGCCGACATTTCTTTCCCAGTGCCTTTCACTTTGTAGCTAAAAGTGGGACACAGACGAGCATTTCTGTAAACGTAGCACCTCGGTGAAAGTACAAATGACTGACATAAGTTCCGTTCCCAGAGAGAGGATTTCCGTGGGGCCGGGAGCTGTGGCACGGGAGGGCACGTCATGCCCCGCCGAGAGGAGCGCAGCGCCCGGCCGGGGGAGACGTCTGTGCCTGGCTCACGCTGTCCCTTGGACTTCAGGTCAAGGCCGCGCACAGGTGTCAGCGACACCCTCCGCCCGCACTTGGGAGAAAAGGCTTCCTGCGGCCCGCAGTGTGCAGTCGGCCGGGCCCACGTCAAGGCAGCGCGGCGGAAGGACGCGGAGAGCAGCTCCCGCGCGGGGGCCGGAGCCGGAGGCAGCGGGAGGGGGCGGGGACGGCCCTCAGGCCCCGCCCACCGCCCTCCTCCTCTGACAGGGCCTCGCCCTCCAAGGCACCTTCCGTTATAAACTCCACAGTGGGCTGACACGCCGTATCGCGTGCCCATAGTCCACTCGGCGCCGAAACCCACCCAGGGGCACGTGAGGGCCGGGCGGGAGCTCACCTTAGAGCGTGCGCTGCTGCTGGCTGCGATTCCCTCCGCCTCCGTGCTTCTCACCTGCTTCCTCTTCTGCCTTTAATCCGCAGACTGCGAGCTCCTTGAGGTCAGGGGCCAACTCAGCGTCCAGAGCCAGTGCTTTGTGCAGCGACTGGTGTGCGGTGGGTGCCAAAGAGATACAAGTTCACCGCACTGCGGACCTTCGTGGTGCGTGCCCGATTCTGCCGCAGGCTTAGCCGGGCGGAGGGTGTCGCTGGGTGCACCCGTGCGCGGCCTTGACCTCGGGACCTGGCTGGGTCTGCAGCGGGCCGAGAGGCGGACAGGAGGCCCGAGAGCCCCGGGACCTCCCAGGGCAACGGGGGCTGCGTGCCGAGACCTCCCCCGGCTTGCCGGGGTGTGCGAGCTCCGACACCGACCGCTCCGCGGGACGGTCTCAGAGTCAGGCGGACGGCGGCGCGTCGGCCCGCACCGCCCCCGCCGCCTCTGAGCTGGCTCCAGCGTCCGGACGGAAAACGACAGGGTCTCCGGAAAATTCAGCACGACCCACGTAGTACCTGCTCCGCAGCAGAGAGCGGCCATTCCCGGCTGGCCCGAGCGGCAGGCAGCCCTCCGCCCGGAAGTGCGCGGCCGAGCGCCAGGCTGCTCTGCGCCGCCGCCGCTTGCCGCCTCCGGCTCCCGCGTCCCGCCGAGCGCGGCTCCGAACCGCGCTCCGCTTCTCTCTTCTCCGTCTCGGAACTTCCTCTCCGGGCAGAGGACCTGCCTGCGCCCCACCCCCTTCCAGGGGGGTCTCGCTGACCCCGATGGCGGCCACCCTCCGGGGCGCGGGACAGGCCTGGGGGCCGGGGGGCCGGAACTCTGCTCCCGGCCTCCTCCGCCTTCTCAGAGGTTCTCCCTGTCACCTGGGGCCACGCGCTATGGGCCTTTGTGTCATGCTGGTCATGTGCGTCTGCCTCTTTCTGTCTCTGTCTCTCGGTCTGTCTGTCTGTCTCTTTCTCCTCTTTCATGATATTAAGGATCGCACCCGGGGCCTTTGCGCTGAGCTGCATTCTCCATCCCTTAAAACAATTTAAAAGACATTTTTTTTGAGCAAGCGTTTGCTAACTTGTTCAGTCACCCTGCTGCTTCAGCCTCCTTGAGTACTGACATTACACTGCTTCTGGCTTCCTGCTCCTTTCTCTCCGCCAGCCTTGGTGGTGACTTACCGTCCAAGGCCCACGCAGACACCCTTTCTGCCAAGTCCTCCTCCTGGGCTTCCCAGCCGTTCCCTCTGCCGAGCTGGCACCTCAGGGACACCAGTGTGTCCGCATGACGCCAGGTGGGGCCTCGCGTGCTGGTGGGATTCTCGGTCCAGCCTTTCATTGCCAGCTGTGTCGCGTGACTGGGCACCTTGTACAACCCCTCCCACCTTTGCCAGTGAGGCTGGTACAAAGGTGAAGTGGGATGGAGCACCGAGCTCCGTGCTCGGCACATGGTGGGGACCTAACAACCACATCATCTGTCAGCCGCTGACGTGCAGGCGGGCACCGTGCTCGGGCCTGTTCCGGGACCAGGCCGGGTCGGAGGGAAGCTTCCGCCTGTGCTCTGTGCTCGAATGATAGACCTGTGGGGTGCGTCGGCTGCTGAGGGGAGTGAGGGGACGTTCTTGAGTGGGCCCAGCCCGGAGCCAGTGAGGGCGCGTGAGAGGTGTGCGGGGAACTCCTGGCGGTGCCCCCGTTGTATTTGCCGATCAAGGTGCCTGAGAACTGTACAGAATGATAAGAAAACCTTGGGTGGACACGTTTTCGGATCCGAGTTAACCCAATGCACAGTCAGTCTTGCGTGAAGGGAGTTCAAGGCCTCCTCCAGCCGCAGTGTGCTCATGCCTGGCCCTGCAGTGGGCGGGAGGCTGCTTTGCTCTGGGCAGCACAGTGGGCTCCGGTGCACTTGGTCCTGCTGGCTGGCACCGCCCCGCAGCCTCTTGGAGCTCAGTGAGTCAGGTCCGCGTGGGCAGAGACCGGGGAGACAGAGCAGTTCCAAGTCCCGGCCTGGAGACACTGCTCCATGTCTTCCCGGGTGACCCCAGCGGGGGAGGGGCACCCGGAGAAATGCAGACCGGGCCTCGTGTGCTGCAGCGGCCTTGATTAAAAGGCAGCGGGAAGAAAGATGGTGTGTGAGGAGCTGGCGGCCTGAGTCGCGGTCCGTGGAGATTTTGCCTGGATTACTTTAAAAGCACTTTTGCAGAGTTAGGTGAATGGAAGTCATGTGTTTATTCATGAAGGAGACCTTCTCCAGGGGATATTTTATTTGCAGTTCTGTAAAGAGGCAGAACCTCCAGATTTCAAGTTTTCCATCCAAGGACTTCTACACTTTGGAGAAATAGCAACAGGAAGCATGAGTTTAGAAGCCTCTGAAACCCTGATAAAGTCTGGAAGCTTGTCCAGGCTTTTGAACTTTTCAGCTGGACCCTGCAGGGCCTGCGGGCGAGAGAGCAAGTTCACTGACTGTGTTCAGTTTTCAGGCCAGTTTCCTGTTTTCCTCAAAGCTTGGCCAGAGAGCAATGGTAAGGCCGAGACGCTCAGGCGTGGGGTGTCTGCGTATCCTCAGGGCGGTCTGGTAGGCCAGCTCCCGCGGCCAGGGAGGGACACGCTCGGGTCACTTGACTCATACGTGGAAGATTTCCTGGTGACGGAAAGTTTCTGGAGGAATCTGCACACCGATCTCCACAGTGGCTGCACCAGTCTCCACTCCCACCAACAGTGGAGAAGGTTCCTTTCTCCCCACAGCCTCCCGGCATTTGTTGTCAGTTGACTTCGTGACAGCGGCCCTTCTTTGTGGAGTGAGATGGAATCTCAGTGTTGTTTTCATCTGTATCTCCTGAATGACCAGCGGTGCTGAACATTTCTTCATGTGTTTCTTGCCTGCTTTTATCTCTGTGCTGATTTCTTTGAGGGACCAGCCCTGTCTGACGACCTATGGTATTTCTAACCTAGGTGTCTATAATAAAATTATAGTTTGGGTTTCTTGTTCCTAAAAATATTATGTTTAAAATGGAAACATTAGTTATTTTAATTACTAAAATCGCTAGAGCACACCCATGGTAAACAATGGACTTGCTCTGAAATGCACTCATCTAGACATGAGTGTTTATCTCTGCATCACAGGGGCAATTTTCTGGTGATTCACTGCTGTGTGTCAGCACTTGTTTTGGGTGTTATACCTGGGATGACATTTATCAGCACATGAACACATACACACCCCAATCTGTCATTTAGTACATTTTCATCATCTGAATATAATTATGCTGTTGATGGTGATAGGATCGGGTGTGAAAAAAGATGGAAAGTGGCACATCGGAGTTTTTTACTTTCAAAGTGACACTTCCCTGGGAAGCCAGAGGGGCTTCAGTGTGAGCACAGCAGCCCGGTTGAAAGTGAGTTTTCCCTTTTGTGCACTAACCCTTCCTTCTCGGGGGCATTTAATTGAGCCTCATCTGAATAGTTCCTGACGGGGTTATTCGAGAAAAAGCCTGTTTACTGTGGTGATTCCAAGGTTCCTGGAGTTAAGGGAAAACGGACAGCAGTGCCGTGACTCCGAGGGGCAGAGGAAAGCAGTGTTGTGACAGGGAGACAAAGGAGGGAGAGCAGAGAAGAAGAGCATTATCTCCTGCCCTGGGGAGACACGCCGCCCCCTTCTCACCTCCTCACCAGCCAGAGGCAGGGCGGGTGGGTGGGACCTGCCAGCTTCCCTGGAATGAGCCGTCAAAGCTTCCCCTCCGGGCCTGAAGCGTGCCCCCCTCTGAGCCGCTCAGCACGCCGCCGTCAGACCGGTCTGCTCGAAGGACAGTTGGCGTCGACGACGAGAGACATCCTGTGCGTCCCTCCACCACTTTCTGAAGGGTTTGGAGACGCCCCGCCCGGCCCTGGGGTTGCGGAGGGCACAGCGGGTCCAGCCGGGGTGGAGACCTGGTTTCTCCAGAGCAGAGGAAGCCGTGAAACCATTGATGGGGGGGCGGCCAGAGCGCAAGCAGGCGATGGGAACGCTTGGTTTCATGGAGCTTGCAAACCTGAGCTCAGATGTTAAAAATGCTTTCATCAGTCCCCTTAATCCAGAGAAATTCTTTTTGGCTTAGATGTGAGGCAAAATCACTTCCTTGGGGGGACACGAGAGGAGAAGGAGGCGACGGGTGTGAGTCGGACCCGCGGCTGGCAGAGGCCTCGCTTGCTGGGGGCGCGGGAGGACCGCGGGGCCCGGCGCTGTCGACACTGCTGACGCCCCAGCCCCCGACTTCGCCTTCAGTTACTAAACAGCCCTGACCGCTAGGTGGGGGGAAGGTGAGGGACAAGAGCTGCTTCTTTCTTGCTCACTTTTTCTCCTCTGGGGAACGCACAGCACTTGAGTTCCAAGCTGTGTTTTTCTTTAGGTTTTGCCTTTTAATAGGGGCTGAAGAAAGTGGTTTTAGACATTTGAGGGGAAATAAAGCCTGTGGTTTATTAACAGGGCTGGTTTTAATCAGCGGTGATTTGACTAGGGTAACATTAGGGCTGCAACCCTGACAGCTGATACTATGATTTTCTGTGCGTTTCACCCCGGCCTGAAGCCGTGCGGATCCCCTGACAGAGCTGCGTTTGTCTCCGGCCCGTCTGCGGCGGGAGTTCGTGAGGACGGCGCGGGCTGGGGAGGCTGGGGCTGCAGCCCTGAGGCGGCTGCTCCGGGAGCCACAGGGGAAAGAGAAGCCGGGCAGGGCCGGCCGTGGCCTCCTTTGGCCGCTTCCGGCCAGCGTCCAGACGGGCACATGTTTAGGAGCTTGTCCCGGGTCGGGCCACCTCGCGCTTTGCAGCCGTGAAAAGTGATGCCATTTCCCCCCTCAGCTAAGGAAGCCAACGAAACACGCGGCGCCTGTCCGAGGGACGCTGCTGCCAGGGTAGCCGGGTCCTGGCTCGCCCAGAACAGACCTTTGGGGACCCTCCCGCCCGGCCCGCTGGTTACCCGGGCCACGCCAGAGTCGCTGCCGACATGCTGGTGAGTTTACAGCTGACCTGGAGGCCGAGATCCGATCCTGGCGTTAGTCCGTGACCATTGTTTGCCATGTTCACAGCCAGGAGTAGCAGTGGGATTTCTGAAAATGTTCGTTTGAAAATTAGAACCACTTATTCCTGTCTGGGGTGCGGTTTTAAAAACAGAAGCAAAGGACTCGACATGGACCGGTCTTGAGCTGGGCCCATCTAGATGCCTTGTGGGTAAGTGAGCGCAGAGAAATGCCCCCGGGGAAGCCTGGGGCCAGGGCGGGGAGGAGAGGGGCAGGCGCGTGCCCTGTCTGTCCTCTGGAGGTTTCTGTGATGTCCCGCGGTCACACGCACGCATGCACGCACGCACGCACACACGCACGCATGCACACACTCCGGACGCTCTCCGCGGCAGCAGAAGTGTTGGGGCAGGCAGTCTCTTGTTCTCGGGCGGCTGCTGAAAGGGGACAGGACACCGGGAGAGGCTGCCCAGGTCCTGGAGGAGCAGGGACGCGGCCAGAGAGGCCGCCGAGCGGGCCTGAGTCAGGTCAGCGCTGGCTCGGCCTCCCTTCCCGCCTCTGGTTCGATCGAGCAGCTGCAGGGTCCGGGCCGGCCGAGGTCACGGCGCCAGCTCCTCCCGCGGCCATCGTGCGTCCAGGCCGGCGCTGCGGAGCCGCCTCTTGCTCCGTGGCTGAGAAACGCCCTTGTGCACTGCGGCAGAGCCCTCTCCTCAGGACACGGAGTCGCAGAGTCAGATCCGTTGGCGCTGAGTCCTGCTGACGACACTATTCTAGAGCAGCAGACTCCAAGCGGTTTTTTTTGAACATGGGTTTAAAAATAAGATGTAAATTCTCAGCATTTATTTGCAGATCCTATGTCTGTTACTGCTGCTACCTGATACTGAAGGGCGTACTTTGGGCTCCAGCCTCTTGTCGGGATGAAAAGTAAAGACTGTCTCAGCACCATGATCTTGGTCTTCAGTATCCTTCTTCAATGAGCAGAACCAGCCATCCTTGCACAGACACCTGACTCTGGAGCTCGGCAGGACTGCGGGCGGTAAGCACAGTGCAGCGTGGCTGAGTCCCGGCACGCACACTGCAGCAGGCTCTCGTGGCACTGAAAGCTCCGACAGGTGCCCCGCCCCAGCATGGAGATCTCTCTTGGGGCCAAAATAAGGAAGTGCTCTAAGACACACAGCTTCATGATGAGGAGCTTCCCACCGCCAGAGCTGGAGAAATTTCAGCAAGAAAAGAGGTAAAATGCAGAATGTTATAGCCTAAAATGCAGAAGAAATACCATGAACTGATGCAGAAATGAATAAATTGGAGAGAAGAGTCAGCCACCAGCAAGCCCGGTGTGATGGTGCCTGCCTGTGACCCAGGCCTCTGGGGGTGAAGTAGGAGGATCCCAAGTTCAAGCCCAGCCTGGGCAACTGAGTGGCTTAGCAAGAACTGACCTCAAAATAAAAAGTCAAACAAAAGGGTTGAGGATGTAGTTAAGTGCAAAGGCCCTATGTTTAGACCCTAGTGCTGTAAGGAAGAGGTTGACCATTATCGGAAAAATCACCATTTCTCAGGCGTGGGCTGCACAGAGCGAGTCCTTTCTAATTGCTACAGCATGGAAGGAGCTGGCGGGGAAGGCAGCCTGACGGTGGAGAAGGCTGCCGAGCACCAGCTTCAGCTCAGCCACGGTGGCAAGTCACATGGGTAGAACACGCTTTTTGTTGTAACATTTTATCTGTGTGGCCCTGCACCCAGCTTAGTCAAAAGAAAAGCAAGGACGAATCTCAGTTGAAGAACCGTAGACAAAATGCTGCACCAGAACGCCTCAGAATTGCCCAGGTAATCAAAACGGGAGGTTTACTCAACAGTCACATCCAGGCGGAAGGAGGAATAGCAAGGAGTGCGCAGCTCAGTGTGACACAGGGTGCTAGATGCGCCTGGAGGGAGGACGCCAGGGAGGACCGGGAAAGCCCGGAGGAAGTGTGGGCCGCAGCTAGTAACGCAGACAGTCACCCTCGGCTACCCGGTGTGGCTCCTGATTTGCGATTCAGGGACTATACCAGCGTAAGTTGTTACTAACCGGAGAAATGAGTGTGGGAGGTGGAGGAAGTCCTGATGCTATCTTCTTTATTTTTATGTAGGCCTAAAATTGTCGTAAGATGCAGTTTATTATTAAAGAAGGTACTGTAAGAAAGGTTTACTAGAGGGCAATACCGCCTTCGTAACAGGTCACCACTGGTCGCTCTGCGGAAGGCTGCCCTGACATTTAAAAGGTCCTCAGCGGGGCCAGCGCTGTCACCAGGCACCAGTAACACCTGTCCAGAAGTGCGGCCAGGCATGTCTCCGGATGCGAAGTATCGCTGCCGACTGAGAACCATTTAAAGGAAACAATTGTGTAGGGGGTTGGTCTGCGATTAAAGAGATCAGAGACATTCATATGTATAAAATGGTCATGCTAATCCAGGCATGATGATGTATTCCTAGCACTCCAGAGGCTGAGGCAGGAGGATCACCTTGAGTTCAAGGCCAGCCTGGATGGCAAGAGCCTGTGTCTAAAAAAAAAAAGCCATCCTAATTCTTCCAAGCCCACGAGTGTGTATCTCTATTTTCATCTACCCTTCCCTTATTTACTTCTTCACTGTCTCACTGTCAGTTGAGTTAGAAAAAGCCAGGGCTGAATCACGACGGCACCCTGCGAGGGCTGGTGTAGCGCGGAGAGGACAGTGACGCAGAAGGGGAGACACGGGTGGGGTGTGGAAACCGAGAAGCGAGGCCCAGGAACGGGGAGGCAGGGAGCCCTGAGTGCCGAGCAGCGGGCCGCCCCCAGGGCTCCCAGACCCGCCCTCCCTCGGCCCTGGCGCTGCAGCCCTCAGAGCAGGCTTCACGCTCACCTTGTCCTGCTTACACGACAGGAGGGCCTCTGCCGTGAGGGTATGTGCACGGGCACATGTACCTATACTTGTGCGTGCAAGGGCTGTATTTATATTGCTGTATATAGTTAAATTATACACATGCTTACATGTCGTATTTCCTGTGATTAACTTCGTTAAGTACATACATTTCTCTGCGCGCTCCTAATCCACGTCTTCCCGTACGGACCCCAGTCGCAGGTCACAGTGCGACCCCTGCCGGCTCCCCAAGCCCAGGTGGTTTCGTGCGGGGCGAACTTCCAGCCCGCGAGCCTGGCGGAGGGGTTTTCAGGCAGCGCGTTGGTCCGGCGCTCACTGGCCCTGCGCGTGCGGGACGGGCACGGACAGTGACCTCACTCAGCTTTCCATGAAGTGGGCACCGAGAGCCGCGCGCTCCCACGCCTGCAGCACAGCGAGGCTCTCGGGGACACTGGACACGAAGACCGTGGACGCGGCTCCTGTGGAAGTGCTTCCGAGACACGACCGGCTCTTCTTTGTTAGGAAGGAGAAAGCAGGCGAGGAGGCCGGACACGGGAGCAGGCGAGCCGGAGAGCGTGTCCACCGCCGTGGCCGCTGCAGAGCCGGCCCCGAGCGCGCGCCTGGAGCTGCAGAGCAGGCGTGCGCAGACTCGGCCCACGGCGGCGCTGAGGGCGCCGGTCTCCGCTGCCCAGCGGGGCGCGCTCCACTCTGGGAGATGGTTGTGCTTTTGTGGGGGCTGACTCGGTGAGGCAGGGCTCCCCAGCAGCAGCTCGCGGCGGAAGGGAGAGAGCGTCTTTCATCGCAGGTGGCGCGCTGGGTAACCGGAGGCTCCCGAGTGCGTAGCGCAGGGCGGGGCCCGTGCTAGGTTCGGGGCCGCTCGGCCGGTCGGAACGTGGGCCGTAGGCAGCTGCGTCTTCGCGAGTGGTGCGTTTCCTCTCCTCACATGTTCGGGGAGAGTTCGCGCTCACCGCCGACGCTGTGAGCCTGTCTCCTGCGGCACTTGCAGGTAATCTCGTGATCTTCAGTTTTCTGCTGGGTTCTCGGGAGGGTGGTGCTCATGCCTTACAGGGCCGTGTACCGGGGACGGCCCCGGGATGAAGGGCGGACTGCAGCGTCTGTCGCCGCCCTAGTTTGTGGACACGCACTCTGCCGTCCCCATGACAACAAATCACCTACGAGGCATCTGTAAGCGCACTTGACTGGACTTGTCCGGGCCCTGGTTCTAGGCTCAGAACAACGCTGTAAGGGGTGTGTGTTGCTTTTGGCTCTTGCAGCATATGGCAAGCTTATTGAAGATAATTAAAAGATTCCTAAGTTTTCCAACTGCGTTAACTGGAGGAACTAACCTAATTGTGTAACTAAGGGTCACGTACCTGGTCCCAGAGGCTGGCACACGGGCTTGGCCTTGCCTTGAATCGGAGAACCAGCCGGTGCACAGTGCCGCCTGGCTTGCTGGTGGTCGTGACCATGGGTGTGGGCTTTTGCAGCGTCCGCCACAAGCAGCACAGAGCCTGGCAGTGACCACCCCTCCCAGAGGCCTGCGTCTGTTTCCTTCTGGAGAAGGACTTCGTTTGCAGTGTGAACACACAGACGGCTGGGGACCGCAGGCTCCGTGTTTTGCAGGGCGGCCTGGCTGGCCGCCGCCGCTGGCGTCCGCACAGGGGACAAGGAGCAGCCATAGGCCCTGGCCGACCCGTCTCCGCTGGCTCTCAGAGCCCACAGATCCCCCGCTACGGGCAGGAGGCCGGAGCTCTCAAACTGCGCCAGGCAGGGAGATGGCTGCGCTCTCTGCATTCGCAGCCCGAGGCAGTGTGCTCGGCCATGGCGTGAGCTTGTGGCCGCCTTCTCCACCCGCTAGGACAGCATGCGTGTGCGAGGAGTGGACGACAGGAGGTCTCAAAGGCCCACAGGAGGCTGAGCGCTTCCCTGGCCGCGCTGACACTGAGGTTGGAGAACACGGTCTTCGCTCTTGGGAAGTGAAAGAGGAGCGGTCTTATTTATAGTGTCAATAATAATAATAATAAACATTGTCATTTTGTCTTCTAAGTACACAGGCAGCTTCTTTTGCAGAATATTAGACGTGCAAAAATTTCAAATCATGTCACCACTATCTGCAGAATTATATGAACAGTGCATGTATCTATATCTATCTATATATGGCAGACATAGTATAGAATATGATGTGCTATAAATTTATTATAAAATATTAATTATATCATGCTTGCTCCCACACTATGTATGTATGTATGTATGTATGTGTGCGCATAAGTTATGCTACACCTTCAGCGATACATGTTTCAAATGTGGAGCAGTAGGAATTTACATGAAGAATAAAGGAATGTATTGTACTTGCGTTTTTAGTAAATGATGCAGGAATGCTAACCTTCCTCTTGACAGGGGAAGGCTTATGTTTTCTGAAACAAATTAAACTAGAGGAAATCTAAGAGAGTTACCGCAATCTCCTTATGAAGAAATGACATCCTACTGCATTTTGACCTTGTCCCCAATACACACACACACACACACACACACACACACATGGGTCATTACTACCTCTCCCCCGACGCAAGTCCCTTACACAGGGACCCTCGTGCAACTCCAGAGGTCCAGCGCCCCTGTGGTGGGCTGAATATGTACTACAGTCATTTTTCTTTTTGCTTTTTGGCATCAACAGCTTTCTCTGAAGAGATTTTCTATGGTTCAGCAAATAAAAGCCTGCCTAGTTCTTTTGAGGCTATCTGATTCAAGTAAATGGTTTTTGGCTTTGAGACTTTGGCATACTCTTTTTACCTCCTAAATACTGCAGAAAGATAAAAATTGGGCAAACAAACATTATTCAAAGACACGAGGTAAAAGCCAACCAAATCTCACTTTCCCCTGTCCACTCCAGTTTTGTTTAGAGGCTAAAACGCGTGTTTCCGGGTCAGAGAGACCTGGCTGGAGTGCCAGCTTCACCACATTTAGCCACGTGACTGAATGTTTGTTTAACTTGAGGTCTTAAAGTTCCAGTTTCCTCATTAATAAAATGTGGAAAATGGTATGACTCTATTTCATGAGGACTAAATAAGATAACATGTGAACAATACTTTGGAAAAGGAGCTCTTGAATACTAAGCAACTATAATTTAATTGTCATCAGTCCTTTCTTACTGTCAATATCGTTGGATTGGCACTGGTTGGAAAATAGATTAGAAACTGAGTCACAAAATCCACTGTGAATCTGAGTTTCCTCCCCAAATATTGATTTAACTTTTTAAATATTTAAAATTACTGCTAACATGAATGACATTTCTCAGATGCTGGTGGGAAGCATTTAGACAACTTCCTCATTATAAAAGCAATCTAATATAGTAAAAAGAGAAAAAATCCATTACTAGGACTTCTTACTGCGGCATAGCACCTGCAATTCTGCCTCTTGATTTCACTCTCTTATCCAGACTATAAATCCGTGGCTTCTGCCCTGGATTAGAGAATTACCCAGTGCCGCCGACTCGGCTTCACAAGAGGGGTTGTAAAAGACATCTAATTGCAGTAAGGACCCAGATCAGAGGGGACGGCGGCGCTGGCGGGGCCTGAGGCTGCCACGGGACGGGCTTGGCACAGCTAGCCGACCCCCGCCGCCTCGTCGCTGGGCAGGCGCAGGAGCTGCGGCGGCTTCGGGGCCTCGGGCAGCCACAGCAGTGTGTGTGGTCGGCCCCCGCGCGGCAGCCGGGACACGGCAGGGAGCCCACGCCGGACAGCGCCGCGGTGCGATTCGCTCCGGCATTTGCGGGGTCTCGGAGCTCGGGAGGACGCCGCTGTCGGGCTGGGTGCGAGCGAAGCGGTACGAGAAGTGGGAAGCCCGTGGGGTTTCGCCCTCCTGGGTCTGGGGAGAGGGCCAGCTGGCCCCGGGGCTCCCGCTGGAGGACGGGGAGGGCCACAGGCACGCGCTAGCGGGGACAGAGACGCCTCCCAGCCTCCTCAGAGCCCGCGGGGCTGCGAAACGGATGACAGGGCTGAGGGGCAAGCGGAGGGCCAGCCGGCAGCGTGTCCCCGGCGATGCCACCAGCCCGGGGCAGGGCTGCGACGCCCGAGCTCAGCAGGGCATGGGTGACGTCCTCGCTGCCCCTTCCCCTTCACTGTGGCCACTGTTTCCCGGCCGCCTTGGTTTGCCCGTCCAGCCTACAGGGAGTGGCGTCCCGGGACGCGGGCAGTGTGACCGGTCGCGTGTGGCTGTGACACAATCCACCGGGCCAGTCCCGTACAGCAGGCTCAAGTTAATGGTGACTGGCGTGACCGCACAGCTTGAACCCGCAGCCGTGGCCCCGTAGTCAGAGACGACGCGCTCGCGCTCTCGGGCTCTGCTCGTTGCCAGAACACGCCCCGTGGCTGACGCGCTGGTTAAGGGTGGCGCCCTGTGAAGTGGGCATGGGCACGGGGAGCCGTCCGCGAGACTTGCCGGAGAGGCCCTGTGGCCTCCGGGCTTGGCTTCTGGAGGAAAGTGCAACGGAAAGGTTGTACTTTTTCATTCGTACCTTTAAGGTCAAATTTGAACTGCCGATTATTTTATATTTCATATACATGGGTGAACAGATAAACAGAAAGCGATTTCCTTATCTATACGGACAAGATTTTTCTTCTTGGTTAGAGTCCCGGCTCATGACAGGCACAGTCTGGGGGCGCCGCTCAGATCCCCAAGCCACGCCGCCCGCCCTGACCTCCCCGGACCGGCCAGCGTCCTCGTCGGTGCCACGCGGCTGGAGCTCCCTGGGTCACCCGGCTGGCGTGGGCGTGCTTCCTGCCTGACTCCCGCGCTCAGCTCTGGGCTCTGGGCCAAGAAAGGAGCCTGTCCCGTGGGAACATTCCTCCTCTGACGCCTCACCTCGGAGGCCCTCCCGTCGGCTGCCCTCTCACTGTCCTCACTCGGCCTCTCCGAGCCTCCTTCCGGTCTCTCGGGCAGTTTCTTTCCCTCGCACCTCCGCAGTGACATCACCGGATTGTTGCCACCTGTCACTTTTGGGGGTTCTTGTCTATACTTATGGCAGCAGCTATGGGCCCGTGGCCCGAGCTGTGGGCATGAGCTTTTCTTTCTGCTGTGGGGCGCCCACAGAAACCTCGCAGAGGAGGCTCCGAGGGTCAGACTTGCGGCCGACTTGACCGGCTTGAGATCGGCCTAGTAGCCTGGTGCGGGCGGGTCTGTGTCTGGCGGGTCATGACAGC